>JAQGAZ010001254.1:0-33274 GCA_034692225.1 Polydesmus complanatus | reverse complement strand
GAAAAGCATTCTGCAGAAAATATCCTGCAAAAAGGGATATTTTTCTGCAGGATCCTGCAGAACATTTTCATTGGGGTGATTTCGCATTGGTTATTCAAAGCCAATTTATTGGTGACCATTTTAATTATATTTAACGTAAAACATATTTCAAGTAACAAGCAATGCACCTTGCTTACTATCGAGTTCGCTTTACAAGAAGTCAACAAATGCGAATTGGGACAATCTGCAGCAGCTCTGCTTATTTCATATCCAAACACGAAAGAAAATATAGTTTGCAATAGTACTCAATTACTGCCAACAGTGCGACTTCAGCCTACGGTAGTTTACTCAAATGCGCAACAGGTATGTGGACAAACACTTTCAATAATAAATTTATAATAATTTAAATGCCAAACAGCGTCTAAGTACAGTAACAGGATGATGGATCTTGGTTACAGCACTGTAGATTACAAAATTTATTATACAGTAGGTAATTTCCAAAGTGTGGCCCACGTTCACTCAATGTGGGACGTGGCGTTGTATTTACCATGACTTTTAACACATCCATTGCGATGATTGAATTATCTAATTTCAAATAATTATACTGTACACTGTATTCATAAGGAAATATACAATAACTATTATGGTACCCTTTGGTAAACCCGCGAGTACTGGCAAGAGGACGGGCAGAGGAGATCTGATTAGCTTGCCTGTATAGAATATTATAATGCCAGGCTGTATACTGCCGGTTTAACTAAATCACCTGTTAACATAATTATTATACCGGTACATGACGCATGTAGACCTACTGTCCTACAGTAACTGTATTTTAATTTTATTTATTTAAAAGGTCCTTTCTTCTTCAGCTTTACCAGCTTTCATCCTTATAAAATATCAAAAATTAACTGCCAAAAGCTATTAATTGAAGCCCTTCAGATTCAGGCCACCCGCTATAGCCCGTCGACCCTCTTCTCAGCTCTCTGAGTCTCTGCCTAATTGTCTTGATCATAGTAATGCCCCAGAAAACGCAATTTGTTCGCGCATTTAAGTGATTGGTGAGTGCCTATTATTTTCATGAAAATCCCAAAATTAAAAAGTTAAATTTTGTTATGAAAATGAACAAGCATTCTTCGAGATACAGTACAATGAGAAGATTAAAAACTTCACACTATAGTACAGTAAGTTACATTCCGGTAATAATTTCTGTATTAGTATTCAATCGTATTAATTATTGGTTTATACAATAGAGGTGTAGCCAAATAGATCCCGGCGAGAGGATATGGGTCTAAAACCTCCATAACGTTTTTTTCTTAAAAGTAAATTTCCACAATTTTTAAGTTTAAAAAAAAAAAACGCCCAAAAGTCCCCCTCATTTCTTAATTCAGCCCTCACCCTCGAAATTATTATGGTTATTATACCACTTGAGTTGTAACTTGTAGGTGATATTTTAACAACAGTACAGGCTATGCAGCTGATAATTATTAATTATTTATGGTCTATTTTAATAACTCAGCTTCGAAATTAATAAAAAAGAGAAGAAAAAAAAGCCCTCAGATGTTAGACTTCGTGAGGGGGCTGAGGAAACTTGAGACGGCACTCGACTATTGCCAACTATAATTATTATTTCTGCTTGATACTAGAATAAATTTAGTAACCTATCCATTACCCGAGTCATCCATCTGCAGATTTTATCTTATTTTTTGTTTGAAAGCAAATAGCATAAAAATTGTCAATTCAAAGCTCCCAATAGGGCATAAACTATGTCATGTTAAATATTCAATTAAGAATTAAATTATAACAAACATTTTATAACCTACTCTATCATTATTTAATAAGCTTTCAAAGCGATTATTTTAGTAATCATATTAAGCGTGCATCTACAAAATTTTCAAAGGATGCGGGGGAGTCCTACCTAAAAAAAAAAAAGTATAAAATTTGATAAGAAAAATAAAAAGCGTTGATATCAACGTTTGATTTTAATGAAAAGTTCAAAACCCTTGACTACACCCACACGCCTTTTAATGCGCAGGTAATTAAAATTGCCATTACTGCAATTAAAATTTGACTGCCGAATCAATAACAATTTTCATATTTGCATTTTGTTCAAACGGAGCACTTGAAATAATAATTTTTGTTTTGTAAAAAAGCAAAACATGAAATTATTACTGCCACCTCACAGTCTTCCCAATGTCCACCATACCTATAACTGCAGCAATTTCAAATTTAATCCAAAAACCATCAATGAAAAGCGATGAAGTATTTCTGCATAATACACTATAGTAGAAATTACGCTACTAATTGTAACTTGTGTGTAGGCTACTTAATGAAATCCCGGTAATGTTAATTATTAATTGTCTCGTAGTAAAAGCGTTTAACTGTAAATAAAAGAGTCTCTAGAGTTTTGCCTTTATACAGAGTGGTCCTAAAGAAAACCCAACGTATGAAGGCATAGAACTCGTGCGCAAGTCCATTTTACACAAAAACATTTATCAGACCCTACAGTCAGTAGCCTACACTTTGTGTTAACAGTTAAGAGACCATAGCCTTATTTTCAGGTTTTATCCAAAGAAAGTTATTTTTCAAAGACATAAATAGGACTTTCAATTTAAATTTTCTCATTCAAGAGTCTGCAAAGAGTCTAACGCCTGAAATTCTTTTTTTAAGAGATATTCTGGAATATGTATAAATGCTTTAAACACTGAGGCTCTTTCGAGTGTGTACAGGTTAATTCAATTAACCAATTTCAAAAATGTGCCAATCAAATGCAACCATAAAAAAAAAAATTAAAAAATATGCTCAGGTATAAATAACGCTCTATTGGACCTTCTTAACACCTATAGTACCTTTTAAGCTACAGTACTGTATAATAATGGTTCCTTACAAATATCATGGCTTAGAATTAATTTTTAAGCCTACTAGAGTTCTACGGAGTAATATTTTGGGTTGCGTTACTTTGCGTCCACCTTGCACTTATGTTCTACCCGTATAGAGTCAGTTGTAGAAACGTACTCCAACTGCTGCACGTACGACGTTGCGATCGATAAATCGGCCTACGCACGCACGAGGATTACAACGATAGAAAAGGCATGAATGACGCCTACGTGGTGACGTCACATTCAGAGTTCAAGTTCAATTCTACTCTACCCTCTTTTCGCGATCTCATAGAACAAAAATAGCAATCTCAATTGGTATCTTTTGCATTTTGTTAGATTAACAATAACGAATTGTACATGTAAATCAGTCATGATCATTATTATATCCGCAAAAGCCTCATAAAAAAAAAATTATGCTATTTGCTTTTCTCCAGTAAATGACACGATGACAATAGTCTATTGCCTTTCAGTACTTAATGATAAAAGTTTATTCCCCCCAAAAATCTATACCTGCAGAGACAAAATATATACAATTGTACCATTCGTGTCAATTGCTTCTATGTTTGGAACTCGAATAATTCAGGGGATTTTCTTTAAGACCTGTACTATTTATAATAATGCGTCGTTATGGGCACAAAAAATGAAAATACATACCATATTGAAAAGAAAAAATGCAAGTTTGTTTAGAAAAAGAATAATATTCTAGACAGTTTTTAAATGATCTAAGTTAACAAAAAAATAATATCGTAATAATCTATGTAAATCCAACCTTTCTTCCTACACATTTTTTTAAATTCCACTTTTAAGGTCTGTCAAATTAATTTATTGGGTCTACATTAAAATAAATAATATAGTAATTATTGTCATTATTAGCAAAACAGCTGTTTTATTTCGATTTAAAACTGTGCATGCAGTATTTGACAATAACGTATTAATGCTGCTTTAAAGCTCTCTATTAACATTATTTGATTAACTTAATTAGTTGATTCGTTCAGTTACGATTACTATTAATAATATTAGATTTAATTGAAAACAAGTACCCGTAAAGCCTATCAAGTTGATGCAATTTATAAAATGACAACAGAAAAAAAAAGTGTACCATGGTACAGCATAGAATTTGTTTAGAAATGGATAACAATTAGTTCAAGTCTGCTTTGAAAATAACACTAAAAAGAAATTCTTTTTTATTTTTAATGTTGAATTCTTACTACTGTCCACAAAATCATTTTCAGAAACTAAATTACTGGCACATACCATTTTAAATTATTTAGTACCGGTATGCAATTGTTTCGTAAAAGGCGAAATAAAAATATTCTATGAACGCAAAAAACTATTTTGTAAAGATTGCATATTTAATACAATGATTTACTTTTATCTAAGATATAAAATCCAAACTTTTTAATTACATTTAGTTAATGCAGACAACCAGCGCTCATTATCGTCCATCACATTTTACTGTCCTCGTTTGTAGTAAATAATTTTAATAGCTAAAATAATGCTCGACCATCGATTGACATGCGTTTAAATAAAATTTAAGTTAAGCTATAATCTTAAATAATATTGAAATGTTTATCGTTTAATTTTAGGAAAACACTTATGCCTTAGCCATGGTCGATCCCGATGCTCCATCATCTCGCGGATCCTATTTTCTACATTGGCTTTTAGCTAATATAGCGGTAAGTTAACCGTTTTATTTATTTCCTGGAATTTATTAGAGTCAATTCAATTCATCAAACAAATATAAATTTGCGAGACCAATAAACTTGAAGGATAATAATAATTCACCGTTCAAAATCCCTACAAAAAAAATTGACTTGGAATTAAAATTAATGGAAAGTACAGTATAACGGAGTAGACAACTTAACCTCATTATAGGACGATCCTCAATGAAATCTATTTATTATTAATATGAGCAAAATCGTTACAATCGTTACCGCGCGGTGGGTTTTCATTCCATATTAAAAGAACTTTAAAACGCAAAGGTGCATTAGTCACTATCAAGAATAAGCAATTTAATATTTCATATTAAAAAGCTTTTTCGAGAAATAACAATCCAAAATGAACAAATCGATCGGAGTTAGCAACCTCAACTAATATGAGCGTTCTATTAGTTACTATAGACAACCGAGTTCAGGGAACCAGCTATTAGAAGTGCGCTGAAAATGGTTAATAACTTTAATCTTGTGGTAACTTATCTGCTGTTAAATGAGTTAATATTTCATTGGATACAAGTAATTATTGCACAGTAAAGGTATTTTACGTATTACGTGGGCTTAAGTTGTAGAAACTTTTTAATAACCAAAAATAAATTAAGAAAATAGTTATTGAAATTTGTTTGCATAGTTTATGAGAAGTTGAACAATTTGATCAATTTATTTCAAGCATCCAGTAAATGGGGAATAAAACTTAAAACAGATGTAATTAACTTTTAACAAAATACTATGACCGATTAAATACGTAATAATAATACCGTAATAAAAAAAATACGATATTTTATTAATAATAATTATTGCTTGTAAATAAAATTTGACCACGAATGTAATTTAACGATGGTGGAAGTGAAAATTAGCTCTTTAACTAAAAGTAAACAGGTTTAATTAACTAACTTCCAAATTAAGTAAAATAGGCCATGGTTATCATTCATCAACATCTCTAATTAGGAATAATGAGGAGACAAACAAGGTCGGTTCCACAATTGGACTACAGGTGGTCCTCGAGAGAATAGAGCAGAAACTACATCGCAGCGGAAATGACAACGCAACACCCTCACATTCAATTAAATCGAAAAGAAAAATTAAATAAAACCAGAAGGAAACACAAAAAAAAAATAAATAAATAAAAATCGCACGATTTCCATTCATCAACAAGTGTCTACAATATGCGCAACAACATACAACGTTAAATAAGATCTAACGCGAATGCATCAATAGCGCTTCTACCCGTAACAATGTCAAATTTTGAATTTAAGTTGTCATAGAAATCACTGCGTCGTTATTTCCCGGAAGTTATTAGTAAGTTCGCAAGTAAGCGAGCACAAGTGCTTATATAGCTGTAAGATGTTTTGAATAAAATTTAACCTTGTCGACCAATTAGGTATCTACTGTACATTGTCATAAAAAAATAAATGTAAACGTACACGGCGCACATAATATTTTTCTCTGACATGTCTCAATTTTTCTTCCCCCATCCGTCTCTTCGACGAAAACAGCGTATGTCGAAGGGGACACCTTCGAACGAGTTCGCTCGACACCTACAGTACCTGTTTACAAATTTAATGTTTCTTAAATAACCCTGACACCAAGTTTATAATTAGACATTTTTCGAAAAAGAAAGAAAGAAACAACAACGCAAAGTTACACCCAAAAATGTGTAAACGTCATACTTTTTGATTTGATGCTTTTATGAGTAACGATGTATTAAAACCCGAATATTATATTAACGGCATTTTAATTTAACCTTATTTGGTTATACAACAAGCACTTATAGTCATCAAAATCTCGTAATTTATCTTATTATTATTTTTTTTTTCTGCTTCAATTTGATCGCGTAGCCTTGAAACGTGTTATTTATCAATTCGGTAGTTTTTAAACTCAAGAAATAATTGCGGCGAAATTATTTTCCATTCATAATAATTATTGGTATTAATTTAATAACCATGTATTGCGGAAAAATAATTATTAACCGAAGAAGAAGAAGAAAAAAAAGTCTCCTATTTCTCCATAATAATAATAATTGTCGAATTGGAAGCGAATTATATTAATTTGGATAGGTATACGCGAGAGTTAAATTACATTAAATATTTAAGTCAAAAGATTAATTGATGAAACGTTTTTGAAATGAAACGGAGGTAGATCTAACAATCACACCCACGTGACTCTTATACAGTTTTCAGGTTTTTCACGGATGTTTTATTTATCAATTAGCCTGCCTTGATCTTGTCAAGCACCAACTGCCCGTGTAATTGAAGAATTGTAACAAGATAATGTAGGCGGAACGGCGTTTACTAGTAATGATGCGGCTATTGTCATTTTATTAGATTACAATTTTAAGTTTTAAGATACGCTTCCTACTGGTTATGTCATTTCATTACAAACTGTCAATCACAACCGAAAAATACACACACGTACGATGAATGAACCGTTATTATTTTACATTCAGATTACTGTTGAATAGTATGGAGTAGGCGTTTTATTTATTTATTTATTTTTTTTTTTGGCGTCACAAGCAAAAGTCGGAAATAACTAATAGCTAGACAAAACTTTTGAGTCTATTTTCCGATACATTTTTATAATTGCCAAGCATCAATTACAAACATTTAATTCGCAATTAATTTATCTCAAACTTAATAATTATTGATTTCGTAGATCTCGAATTTCCTATGAAATGTTAAAAGTTATCGTAATTTGCCGTATGCGGTAAAATTCTATAATTATGATAGTAAGAATAATTTTATGGAGAAATAGCTAAATTTAGAAAATACGCTTTTACACGTAACTCAGGTTGAATGATATGATGGGGGTGCAAAAGAAAGTAATATGCCTCATAAAGGTTATCCAATACGTGCTTATCAAAAACAGATAAACACTTAAAAACTGTAGGATGCTTTTCAACTTTGATGTTAAGTATTAATTATTTTTTATTCTTTTTTTTTTAGGGCAATGACTTGAGAAATGGAAATTTAAACAACTCATTTGTTATTGATGGTAAGTTCAAATTTAACAACGCACTTAATTATTACTGGTATTAAATTTTTTTTTTACTGATTTTACTATTGCATTTGGAAGGGATATACTAATTAATTTTTACAAAATGAAAACGAACGCAAATCTGGTGCATGTGACATGTATCTTGTTTTTGCCATTGAAATAATTTTAAGGCTAAATTTATAAACAAGAATAACATATTAATTTTTTTCTACATTAGTTTTTAGAATGCAGTAATAATTTAGTTTTTAGTTATAAATAAATATAACTTTACGGTTTGGGTGACGTTAAAACGTTAACTTTGAGATAATTTAAATTCTTTCGCTCATCAATAAAATGACAGTACAAATTACGGTAGTTAAAACTGTTTTGACGTTTCTGATATCGCCGAGTGACAGGATCCCTGTTATTTTAATTTTATCCATAGATTTCAGAATTGTACATAAAATGAAATTTTGATGTGAATAAATTTCATTTTTCAACCCCCGCAAATGGAAAAAAAATAAATAAATAAATGCATGTGCACTGTAATTGAAAAGGTCAATATCCTTCCGCCTTTACTGTAAATTGTACAGCCCCAACGTGACTATAATTTTCTCTTTCTGATTTTCGAATCATTTTTGATACCAACTCTGCCAAACAATATCTTTATCTACGAATTCGTTTTGGGAAATTTTCCTGATGGGAATACCATCGATATAAATCAATAATAAATTCGTAAACGAATAAGTCACATGGCATTAAACGACGACTCCGTATTTGGAATATCGAAAAATTAACAACAAAGAGCTACATTTAATATCAAAACTCCCATGAAATTTATTCCTTTAACACGGGGCTAAACACTGGGGAAAAGTGGTTTCGCACGTGAGGTTGCAAATTTATTGAAACCCGCATGGGAATTCAATATTTAAGAGATTTTGTTTTATTAAAGTTATTGAATCGATAACAACCCCCCCTTACGCATCGAAAAAATAAGTTTCTCATATTATTATTCAGTTTCGAATCGATCACGCAGCGTCTCCTCGTTAGAACTTTCACATTTCAAATTTAAAAAGAAATGTCGAAAAATTGATTAATTCCCCCTCAAAGGTTAAATCTCGCGCATTGTTTCTTCTAGCGCGAGACTATTATTTATTTTTTTAACATTTCCTGAATGTTTTTATATTTTTTTAATTAATTAATTCGGTTTGTTTTCTTTTTAATGAAACTCATATCGATATTATTAAGTGAGAACTCTAGCTTATTATATCAAGGTAAAAATCTTGTTTAGCCTATACAAGAAAGAAGAAAGAGAGAGAGAAAAAAATTAAATAATAATAACATGGATTTCACAAATAGAAAGGAATCATATTACAATTTGTGTAGGTTTAATTTTGCAAGATAATAACAGATCTGCCATCAAATCAGATCTAAATCTAAGTTTCATCACGTGGTTTCATCAACGCCCACTTTGTTTGCTTCAATGTCAAGCAAAAGATTCAAGCCGTTCGAGTGCAAAAAGCTGAGCGTATCACATAGTCAAGATGAGCTGGCTTCAATTACTCTATTAAATTAGAATGGAAAGTTGAAGAAAAAAGTTAAAATTAAACGTAAATTACCAAGTCTTATAAATAAACGAAGCAAAAAGCTCTTTCTTCTTCTTCTTCCTCTCCTCCACTGTATCAATGGATACTCAATGACGTCAATTATTAGTATCAATGACAAAAAGGATCAGGTCGCACAATTAACTTCTATTCTACCAAAACCTTGTACTTAAACCGCAGACCCGTACCAAAAAATCTGGTTTAAGTATATCCTTAAAATCTCGACGAAATCAAGAAGGGAGTGAAATAAGTTCAAATAACAATTTATTTAATGAAATTTAAGAGATTTGCTCAATTACAATTAAATGTCACCAACCAATTTCTATACACGTATTGGTTGGCGCGAGATACGAAATCGTATCTCGTAAAATAATAAGAAATGGCTTTACTGTACTTTCTAAAAAAAAAAGATGACTTCAAATTATTATTTTTATTAATTCATTATGATAAACGCCGATGAAGTTGGTCTAAAAAATGCATTTATATTTACCAAATTAAAAAAAAAACCGGTAGCAATACTATTGTTTTATGATCATTTAAAAGGTGCTTCGTTTCTTAATTTTACAACTTAATAAGAAAAGTAATCGCAAGTAATGCAACCATTACTTTTGCAAGCTTAGAATGCCCACTACAACTCAACTGTAAACAAAACCTGAGCTATACCTTTAAAAATGTTCTGCCGCCTTCACCTTCCATACACTATAATATTTACTATCTTATGTTTAATTTGATGGGTTGGTATAAACCCCTAATAAATTCAAATTCAAACACACTGCGTTAAAATAATAATTATATGCACAAGTTTCGAATACCCTTCTATGCATTAGCAAGCTTAAAAAATCAACACGGCAATTGAAAAACTTGAAATAATATTGGAAAAGTTTTAAATCGTTACAATAATTTCTTAATAAATATCATAAATCACAAATATGAATTTAAAGTAGGAGGGTTTTATTTTTTTGTGGTATCACTTTACATTAAAAAAAAAAAAAAAAAAAAACAGTGCAAAATTTATTTTTTTTATAACTTCTCAAAATGATTTTTATTATAGAATTTTTTATCTTTAAACTTTTAAGAGCAGTTTGCAATTTTTTTTAAAAAAATAATCCTTTTAAGCAAGTACCGTTATTGAAGAAAATTATTTTTTTAAAGTTTAAGTTAGTAATAATAATTTATCATTTGCGGTGAAATGTACGTAATATAATAACACAAAAAAAAAGTAGGCACCTGTAGTAGTGTTCCAAGCGAGTCGAAGCTTTTTATGCCAACGTTATTTTAAGTTTAGATAAAAGATTTCTGCGTTGCTAAGATTGCATCGTGTAATTCCGCCTACGTTGAAATAAAAAAAAAAAAATAAAATAAATGAATGCTCTTTGGAAAGAAAAATGACGAGCAAATGCGATGCACACAGATGCAGTGCTCTTGGTAACAACGCAGAACGGAAAACCATGGCAACTCCATTCGAATAAATAGAAACACAAAATAAGAAAATGAGTGAAAATCAAGATCAAGGCTATTTAAGGCTCTTTAAGAAAGCTACTGATTGCTAAAAAGCAACAAAAAAAAAAAAAATTCTATCCTGAAATTTGAGTAAAACGTAATAATTGGGTAACTTAATCGAAAACCAGTCTAATTGCGTGCATTATTAATTGCACGCCTTTAATAATTACCGTATATATAATTTGCTTCCTAACCACTGGTAAAAAAAAATATTCGTCTGTATGTCACTAAGTGCATCTTAATTATTGTATACGCAGATTCACCCCCCCCCCCCCACACTAACAATCAAGACAATTAAACCACTCATCTAATTTTGTTTTGACCCCCTACTATTGGATTCAGCGACTTTTCTGCAAACATTATAGCCTATTGTTTATGGTTGGACACAAACGCTTAATATTGGTCTTAGATTTCTACATCTCTAACGAGAACGCAAAAAGAAAGACAACAACAGCTTTGAAATCCACAGTGTACATATACTATTTAATAGCCCTTTTAACTTGAAAATATTAAAAAGCCCACGTAAATAAAATTAAAATCGATATATATATTTTTTTGAAAACAAAATAATGTAAAATGAATGGTTCATGCTCCTCAACTCTCTCGCCAGTAATTTAAAAAGGACGCCGTAGAAATATCATCGAATGATTTTCCAAAAAAAAAAAAAATCAAATTCACTTTAATATTATAAATGGCAAATGTCAAATTTAAATGTTAGGTGGAGGGGCTTGGTACTAGGTTTTCTTGACGGTGTAGTGGCATTAGTTTATGTGAACATCTCTTATAAAAAATTACATGAAATTGATGTTTACAAATACACCCGATCATAGAAATCGTCGTTCGTATTTTTTTTTTATGTAATAAAATATAATATCAAACTTGAGATATCGAGTCTCGTGTTTAAGGCAAACGTACATATTATAAAAGTGTATAAAAGATTCGCTATAACAACAATCAATGCTTTAGCCGCCTACACTCGTATTTCAACAGCGGCAGCAACGGCTGCTCATGTAGTTGTTCAGTTCTGTCAAGTTGCGGCGTCGGGGACCACGCCTACCTGTGGGTAGTTGGTTGGTTGGTTGGCTGCCTGCCACTCGTACTTTCCGATCTACCTAACCATGCAACTAGTCTGTTGAAGGTCAAAGGTTAATCATGAATGAAGGTAAATATGGATGTCTCCTTTTACCTTGCAGCATCACACCCCCCACCCCCCATTTTCTTTACTTCCTCCTTGCACCTCGCCTGCTGGCCCTAATTCTTTCAAAGTGCATTTTGAATGTCAGAGGTTGGCTCTGATAGCGCATGATTTTTCATTGATAGAACGTTTCTTTCGCCAGTTTTGCGGTAAATAATCGTCGATTGTCAAAGTGTACTCTTGTATAAACAACAAAATACAGTCAACATCCACGTGAATAAATACTACAAAAATGACATTTTCAATGTTTTAAATTCCCTCCTCCATCATTTATCGAGCTAAAAAGCCCGTAAAAAAAGAAAAAAATAATTTTATTAAAGATATTATTTTTTTTTTTATATATGTACGAGTACAGTATTTCGCATCATGAATGGTTTACCTTTCCATTTTAAGATTGACCGTGATTAATTGATTTCCCATGTAAGGAATTATATAATAATAAAAAAATAAAAACCAGTCGACTTATCTTTCTGAATAACTGTATCAGTCATTTCCCATCAAATATGAATTCCCAGGCAAATATACAATGAACAACAAACTTTCGTTTTACATTTCAAATGGGAATAAATACAAGAAGAATAAAAAATTGAACTAATCGCTTAAAAAATAAAGAAACCTGAAAATGCCTGAGAATTTCAATATCGTTTTTTTCCCTCCCCCCCCCCCCCCCCCCTCCTCGAGTACAGTACTAAGTCTTGTATCTTATATAAATCAATGCCACGTAAGCTGTGTTTTCAACATAGCCTTGAACTTTATGAATTTTGTTATGCAACAGGTTCACCACGCATCTGCTATACCTATTGCATCTCGAAAATGATGCTACGCGCAAATTTCAAATCTTTGTATTTATTTTATTTATCGCAATCGACATAAGTTAATATAATTTATTACACAGCTTTTTAGCGTCATGTTATGTAATATACGTGAAGAAAAAACAATAAAGCGTTCAATAACATACAGTAATTACTGTATATCGCAGGCTTTCTGAGCCCGTTTTAGGCGTCGCAACTAGCATGAGCATTCGGTACATGTACCAGTATATATTAAAGAATTTCCATTATTATTTAAAGAAGAAAATGTCACTTTTAAATTAGCGTAAATGCTAATCACGGATTTTTAAATAAACTTTCAACAAAATATTCAATACAATGCCCTACATATAAACCTTTTGAAATAGTACTGTACAGTATTATTAAAATGAAAGGGGGAAAAGGCAAGAGTGAATTTTTTTGAAACTTTCTAGCTCATAAATTAATTCTTATTAAGAAGTTTTAATTAAAATTAATTATTATTGTTTTTAATTTTATTTTTCAGCTTATCGTCCTCCATCTCCTCCAAAAGATACTGGATTTCATCGCTACCAATTTTACGTTTTCAACCAGCCAGCTTGGCAAACCAACGTGACCAGAAGTGGAACTTCCAGATCGAAATTTAATTTAGCAGATTTTGCCAGCGTTAATGGGCTTTGTGAACCAATCGCTGCAATCCAGTTTTTAGCTGAATTCAGCATTCCCGTACAGTAGGCTATAATGTCATTTGACGTCAACTTTCAATTTAGCCACTGAAATTATAATTATGTAAACCCTCGGACATTCCGTTAAATCGGAGGTCTTTAACATTTCCAAACTTATAGTATTTAAATGCGCATAATATAAAAATATACGGTTACGATAAAGAAAAATATACCGTATATAGAATCCACGATAACTTTTAAATGAGGTTTATGGATATTTACGAATTACGAATTTATGTACACATTCTATGAGTACGGTATTTTTAAAAAGTTTATTAAAAGAAATGATCTAATTGTCAATTTTTTTTTAAAAAAAAATTCCTTTTATATTTAAAAAAAAAGTTAATTTTTTCCTTTTCAATAAAAATTATTTTGAATGCTATATATTCATTTAAAATCACAATTTTCTAAAAAACCGCATACGGTATTTGAAGTACTGTACTGTAGTCCAGTTCGAGGAACCCATTAACAAGTCCATTCTAGTCACGAGGCAAACATATACCGCCCATATTTTTCGTGTCCATTCACAAGAATGCTATTTTTCATTGACAAATAATACGCCTCAGCTATTATTAGTCTTCCGAGAATTAAGGTTTCACAATTGTGAATTTCATCCAGGACATGAAGATGCTTTATCACTTTAAAGATAGGTTAATAACTAAGTTACTAAGCAATGCTAAAGATGTACAAGTAGAGCTGGCTTTCCATAGTTACTTGCTGTTGTTGTAATAAACCCACGCGCCCACGTGTTACTCGCGCCCACTCCTATAACACTACATAATATTCTGTATTAATGTTAGCGAATACGATTCGCACAGCAAAGTGGCTTCAGACAGGCTACTTCCACATAAACTCATAAATAATGTTTATACAGTACACGTACTGTGTTTGAGATCGATCATGCAACCCAAACAAAAGAATCTCCACACCACAGTTATCATTTTGTCGCGTACGTTTTAAATACAGTGAGCGCCTCTTTTCATCCAACTACAATACAGTCAAAGTGCAACAAAATAAGTTACGTTTTTCTTGTTAAAATGCGCTTGTAATGATAAAGGTTAGTGACTCAACCTACTCGAACATTTTTATAAAGTACTGTAGTGTAGGCTTTCACTACCGTGCATCACATCAGAATTTAAAATACAGTATTTTGTTGTATCACGTCTTCAAATCAAATGAATTTAAATGATAAAAACCGCTAATCATATAATAAAATGAATGGACAACGGATCATTATCTATAAATAATTTTTTTTTTTAACCGAAATAACGATTTTTAAAAGTCTCGTAAATCAAAATTAAAAACGAAAATTCATACTGTATAATGTTTTGATCAGATTGAATAATATCAAATATGGTTATTTACAATATTTTGCTACGTAATTTGCAAAATGAGTATGTTAATTATTTTAATAATCCTACTCAACCGTTATTCAAGAATTTTCTTACCAACAGAAAGCAATTTAATCAAACCGTATTAAATTTTTTTAAAAAAATTAATTACGGTATAATCATTTAGGAATATTATTGCCAAAGGTTATTAGCATAAAAAATAATAAATTAGCCGCAATTTTATTTAAACTTAATAATAGGCTATGATAAAGCTCAAAATGTAAGTCCCTCGTTATAAAGCATGTGGGAGCTAAGTTCCAAGAAAATATCGCGTTTGATCGTTAATAAAACCACATAAGACTTGATGAGAAACTAAAAGCTAAATATTATAGGAATTAAGAAGAGCCAAATCCCAAAATTATAACATCAAGTGTAAGGTGTACCTCTTTAAGCTGGTAATAAAACTTGGCACACAATTTTCATTCATATTTTCACTTTTGTAAAACGCCAACAATAGCATTAAATTGTATTTTAATGTGTGATTGAAAGTTGAAGAAAACGTTGGAGGTACAGTGAAACTACGAGGAAGAAGAAAGAGAGAAGAGACGCAAAAATTAACGCCGCTATATTACCGGTATTATGGAGCATAATTACTTTTTAAAATGCACGTGTGCAGCAAAGCCCAAAAAACAAAAAAAAAAAAATACGATAGTTTTCTTTAAAAAAAATAATAAAAAAGGTTTAATTATGTTCTATTCCATTAATGCCCACGGTCCCAAACTTGTCAGTTAATCGAATTTTACTGTACAATTTGCAAAATTGGCAAAGAAAATGTTTTGCTTCAAAGATACAGTATGAATTGCCCAGCAACTACGGATTACTGTATTACCGGTAGATTAGTATTGTTTACCTCATAAATTTTGCTGCAGTAAAAGCTTAATTTATTCAAAAACTACAAACTATACAGTACATGTACAGTATTTTCAAGTAAAAAAAAAATCATTAACATTAAAAATAGTCTTACGCAATTTACAATATAAAACTGCACTATAAGGGTGGTACTAAAATTACCCGACCAAAACCCGCACCTGCCAAACCAAAAAAAAAAATAAATAAATAAAATAATAATAATAACCCCCAAACCCAGGTTGGGTTTGGTCGGGCAGACAAAACGATTATTTAAATTCGTTTAAACGATACAGGCGTTAACCCAGCTTCCATTTTTACGTGATAATTATTCGTTCGCCACAGGGAAAGTTATTAAACACCGATAATAATAGCGTTTTAATCTCGATAGACGTACACCCCCCTATTACAGCCAGTCCCGTCTGCCCATACACAAACCGTGCCTCCTCCAGAATATTATAATACCGTAGGTTTTATTGTTACATTTCACAATGAGCGAAGTACAGTAGGCTGCACGTTTCTTTCTCCTAACTTAAGGCGAGATGATAATAATAAACAACCGCGGGACGTCTCATTAATCTACCATTTTCAAGTGCGCAACACTGATATCTTGTATTGAATGAAAAATGAAAATCAAGATGAATCTTAAATTGTTTGCTCAGGTTGAAAGTAGAGAGAGAAAAGATAAGAAGTTAAAAAAAAAAAACAATTTAAAAATAAAAACTTAAAAAAAAAAATCCAGTTTGATCTACGACGACCCGCATGTATAATAAATTTTTCTAATGGTTTTTGCTTTATTTTGAGGAATTAATTAGAAAGTCAGGTTGACAACGCCCTTGAAAACATTTAACATTAAGTATTACGATGTTGTGTTGTACTCTACCCCTATCTTTTGTAAGGATAGTGCGATGAGCAGTGGATTGGGCGATGACCTTTTTTTTTTTCTTTCTACTTCTTCTTCAACAGTCTCGTTTTATTTTATTTTGGGTTGGTCTTAACGTACAGGTGGAAAACAATAGACCACCTTCCACGGATAATACGAAAAACGTTTCTCCTTCGGCTTAATAAACCATAACGCCAAAAAAAGAAGAACCAAAAAAAAGGGAGAAAGAAAAATGAAAGAACTTTTGAAGAAAAATCCTCCGCCTGATTTTTCCTTATTGTTTAAATAATCAGAGATCATATTCGCTTATGTCTGCGACCTTTGACTGCCGACGTAAATAAGATATGGCGGGGCTACAAGCGCTGCTATATATTAATCTTAGGAATTATTATTAAAATGGTAATTGATATAGCATTAATAATATGCCAATAATAATTTTTATACAGTATACGGTACATGTATCTCGTCGTTTGCTAAGGCTAACTACGAGTGTTATTAGAAAATATTATACCACGCAGAATATTTTCGATTTAAAAAAATTGCAGATCTAAAAATTTCTAATTGGACACACTTTGATTTGAAGTTAAAAACAGAATTTGTAACTATCCGTGAAATAAGTTTGGCGACTTTACGCGCACTTTTAACGCTGTGTAATAATGTTACGTGATTGAAAAATTCAACAAGAAATACAGATAATGTTACATAATCATAATATATTATGTCTCACAAGCTCTTAAAATTTCTCCGTAAATTATAAACTGGTCTGGAACGAAATAGTTCAAAAAAAAAAAAAAAAAAAACATTGTTTCAATCCAAAATTACGTAAAATTTGAAATTCAAAATGCATTATTTTGTCTATCTAAAATAAAAGCATATTCTAAAAATGAACGTGATCCAGACTGATACATAGACTACTCTTCCACTATTTTTTAATTAAAAAAGTTCAGATAAATCTCGGTTCTAAATTCAAACGAAAATTTATGAAAAAAAATTCACGTAGAATTCATAATTCTCTTAATTAATGTAGAACAAACAGAAATGTTTAATACTGGTGCAGCTAATATTTTCCGACTGATTACATGTTCAAGCTGGATTTTTATGCGCAGTATTATTCTACTGCAAACAGAATTTGAATTCCCATCATAATTTCAATTTATCGACACTAATTCCCTAGTTTCCTTTGACAAAATATGACCGCTATCGTTTTACCGAAAATCCTAGGTTTTTTTTTTTTATAATTTTTATTAAAATAAGGTACGATAACGTAGTTAAAAAAAATAATCCTTAACCAAAAATTGCATTTTAATTGGTTTAATATTTATGTTGTCATTTATGAGATTTTTTATTAATTTAAGTTCCGATTTTTTGAGGAACCAAAACAATGCTTATCGTAAGTCTCTCTAAAGTTCATTATACAGAAGGGGTTTTTTATATGTAGGCTTCCATAAGTTAGAAGTAAAGATTATTGCAAAAACTGAACACCGGCTTATCAGTATAATATTAAATAATAATGAAGCCAAATAATTGTGATAAATCATTATTATGCAAATAATGATGCAAATAATTTTAAAAAAAATCAATGTAATAGCTTTACATTGAACCAGAATCATTCAGATAATTTAAAAAAAAATAAATATTATGGCATGAGTAAACCATTACCATAGAGCTTACCGTTTATCTCGACCGCAAAAAGCTGGAAAGATGGTGAATAAACCATAATCTTCAAAATCTGCCTCTTCTTTTCTCCATCGTCTCATCTTGTAAATCTCTCAGCATAAAGCAGCAGCACCTGCTGGGATATAAACGGAATTAGCTAAGGTGTAACGCAGTGAATACACAGACAAACAAACACATGCAAAAAAAAAAAAAAAAGTAAAGACTCATGTTCTAGTTAATTAATGACGTTAGACGAACATTACTCAAGCACTATACAACGCGAATCCGCCTTTTTTCTTTCTTTTTTTTTAAAAAAAATTTTAATCAACAATCATGTCGAAAATCGCCGCTTGATACACTAACATCGGACAACACTCTGATATTAAATCAATTTCAGGGTTGCAACCACGAGTGAATTCGTTAGAAATTCGAGAATTATTTACTATTATTTTAGAAATGTACGATTATTTTCAACACAATTTAGTGCTCGGTTTCATGAAGTGCCGTTCAAACGAATAAAAAACAATTATTTGTTAGATACTATATTTATCAAAAAAAAATTCTTAAGATTTAAATCTTTACCGTATTCTGATTATAGTGGACAAAATTACTAGCTATGGGCAAGATCTATAAGGTAGAGTTTATTTAACTAACAATTTTCTCTCTCTATTTTTTTTATTTTATAAATTATCGTTTTTGAATTAAATGTCTTGTATTTTTATATACAGTGTAAAGTTGAAGTTGGCATTGCGCCGCAATAAAAGAAAAATAAATAAATGTACGGTACCGGTAACAATTAAACTGTGTACATGTAATTGTATTAATAGTAAAATAAATAATAATTATTATTATTAACATTGACAAATCACTCAAAAACATATATTTTTTTGAAAAAAATATTTTGAATTATTTCAAAATGCTTTTGATTTCGGTCACTTTGGCAATTGTTTTGAAGATTTCTGTATGCATTATATTCAAATGCTAATTAAATTTAACGTAAACAATTTTTATAACGCGACAAACCGTTAAACTGTATTACGAGTATAATTTAACACGTAATATTCAATCACATACAAAAATTTTAAAACTTTCATTACTCTTATTGTCATTTTAAAATAACAATGTTTAACTGCTGCCTGCTATTTATTCGCTGCATAATTTTATTGTCTCTAACTAAAGATATTTTATGACCACTTATTATCTGGCCTTTCCCGTACATTTTTTTTTACGTGGGTAATTATCTACAATAAAAAGTTGTGACTTTTAAGAATGCCACTACTGTAATCTCAAAATACAAATTAATTATTTAAGTAGACCTACAAAAATATTTCGGACTTCCATTAATTCCATAAAACTTAAAGGTCAGTAAGAAACTATTGCAACAAGACCTTTTCAAAAATAATGCCTTTTATCGGTTTAAAGCCCACTAGTTCGAAGAAAAATCTTCACAGACATAATTAAAATTTACTCATCTTACAACACAACTGCCAAAAAAAGGGAAGCAAAAAATATAATCAAAGGAGAAAAAAAATTATTTTTATTAAAAATATGTCGCAAAAATCGCAATCAAAAAGTAAGAAAACTTTTTATCGAAAATCAGATTCAAATAATTATTCTGCTTTTCCAATGATCGGAAAACACTTGAACAATGCGGTAATGTACAACTAAACTTTGTTTTCTGCGAAAAAATAAAAGTAAAAAAATGTTTTGGTCAAGTTCAACTACAGTATGTTTTATCTTCACCCCCTCAAAACCAAACAAAAAAGCTTATTTATGGTAGATGAGTCACTCTGCTCATTTGTATACCTCCGTCGCTTCGGGAACATCCCTTTTCCTTCTACAGGTACGTTATGTGCCTTCAAGTTTTGAAAAATTGACCCACCCATCAATCTGACTGAATATACCACCCGGCGTTCTCTCAAAGAGGTTAAGTTTGTTGCCATTAATAAACATTTTTCTTCTCTCTTCGCGTAAACAAAAACTTAGAAAACGTCATCTTCAAGTAAATGTCTCAAAAAAAAAAAAAAAAAAACAATTTAGGGCGTCAACTGTTTGTTGTTCATTACATCGATTTGCAAATTAAATCAATCTCGGAATATCCCTCTCTCTCTATCTCCCTAACCATTTCATTTGACGTGTTATTGTGGCAAATTTTTCATTCACCGACTCCAAACGCAGTAATGCTGGAAAATAAGACTGTGACCAAATTTGGCTCCGCTTCTCATCTAGCAAGGTTTATGCACCGCGAGGTCTTTTTTTAGCCAACTAAAAAAACCAAACGGGAGTTGTGTTCGAATAGCCGTGAACCAATCGCTACTCCTTTTTTTACTCTACTTAAGATTCTTCAGGCATTTGCACAACCTACACTTTTCTCCGGTAAACATTTCTCACACGCTTTTATAAACAGCTTATAAATCAAAAGCCAGGTACACGTACATCAAATGTACGAATTTCTAATATATTGTAGCAATTAGACATTTTTTTATAAGCATTTATTTCAAAATATAATACATGTATTATTTGCTGACTTTTAATCTATTTTATTCTGAGTTAGTGAATCAGAATCACATTTTTTAAAAAAAAAAAAAATAGTTTACATTTGAAATAGCAACATTACGTCACATTCATAATGTTGGAAAAGTTCTAGAACAAACGCAAACTTTAACTACATTGATTTTGTTTATTTGCCTGTTTATTTTTTACGCTTATGATGCCATTAAAATTATGTAATGTGCGAAAAAAAATTTATAATAAAAAAAAAACTGTGTTTATATTTTTTAATAAGAATTCTTTACTTGTGACATCATTACAGCTTTAAAAATACCGTAATTAATTTCTTTTCTTTTTTTTAACCGTTTATAATAAACATAAAAATTCAAGTTCATTCGACACAAAAAGTGTAATTAAGCATAAGAACAACCAAAAAAAAAAAAAAAAAACTTAAACCGCAAACACTCTAAAAAAAAAGGCGAAATCGATCACCTTTATTTAACAGGTTTCTGTATAATAATTATTAAAACCAGAAAATACTATTTAATCGATGTGCTTTGGCATTTTTGACATTTCAGTTAACAAATTGTTATTAGTTTAATAATTAATCAATTTTAATAGTCAAATCCATAGTTCAATAATGTAAATAGAAAGAAAAGCCTCTCCTTTATTTCCCATTGTGTAACAAAAACCAAACAACGAAATTTTCAAATACCTTTGAAGAGTGGGAACAAAAGAGGCTGAAATTCAAAAATGTAAATTTCCAGTCAAATGAATTTTTATAAGTTGTTGTAAACGCTTTTATTTATAGAAGTCAGTCAAAACATTTTCCTTCATTTTTACAATCTTTAAAATGGGACATAAACAAATTACTGAATCCTAAAAAACTAAACCTTTTTAACAAAAAAAAACAACTAAAGAATTTAAAATAATTTGAAATAACATGAATCTTCCCTGCCATTTAATGGGCCATTTATGCACCAAACTCAAAGAAAAGGCACCTCAATTCCTTTTGGCTGTTATAGTACATGTAGGCAACTTCTAAATTTATTCTTAAAATAACTTTCAATTGATTTAGTTAATTTTTTTTTTTTTTACAAAATTCATAAATGATGTTATTCAATTTTCAAATGTTAGAATGATTTTATATCTGTATCTATTCCCTCAAAGAAAAAAAAACTCTTTTCACTAAACTGATAACTACCGGTATTTATAGTAATTTTAAAAGCTGAAGCCCTTGTGGGAAAGAGGAGGGGGGGGGGGAGATAAATTTAGATTCAAAATCACATGCCATCCAGTAGATAATGCTTTATTAAAAAAAGAGAATAGAATAGAAATCAATTTATAGTTAGAAATATCCATCTCACACTATGAATAATCCTTGCCATGTATACAACATAGTGCCTACAGCGCGTATTTAAAGTTTCAATATTAGGCATATAGCATATATTTTTTAGAAACATGCGGATAAGATGTAAATGATTCATTGTGCTTAGATACTCCAAACAAGCGATTACTTGTGTAAAAATTATGATATATTTGGGTGCGTGACATCATTCGCGCACAGATGGCTAACTAAAAAAAGAATACGAAATACAGTACTGTATAAAAAAAAATTTGCAAGCACTTGCAACCAATTGCTATAATGCCAAATGTCGATAGGTTCGTGCTGTAACAAATGACGTCACCGAAACCAGCTGGTGGTAACAAAATTATTAACTCAATATGACATCATCCAGATTCCAAATTCCTTACGTGATTCGGATGTTTAGTTAACGAACGTTTTCAGAAAATTATCTACCAAATTAGTCAAACGTTTATTATTATTTTTTTTCTTCTTCTTCTTTCAAATTCTCTCACATCGATTACCTTGAAAATTTAGCAATTCATCGTATAGTTATTTAAAGCTCAAAAAAGTTCCAAAAATAAACGTGCAGACAAAACAACAATAAATAATCGACTTTGAATTTTTCTTCTTTTTTTTTTTTTTTAATACTTTTAACCAAACTTTTTGGGTAAATGGGACAGCTATCAGTTACTTCCTGTTTTTCCAAGTAAACAAAAATGTTTCTCTGTTTTAAACACTTTTTACAAACTATTTTATAAAGCTATACCCGTCTAATAGCAACGACAATAACATGTTTTCAAAATAAAAATTACATTTCATAAAACAAAATACAGTAATTATAATTCACGTGAAGTATTAACTGCAATTCTAAGGATCATCATCCGCCCTCACAACAAACCGAAAATAAACTTAATGTCTAAATAACGACTTTTAAAATCTAATAAAGTAGGAAATAATGTGTAAGCAAGCAGCCAGGCTATATGATAAGAACGAGAGAGACAGAGGGAGAAAAAGATGCTACATGTACTGTGATATTTTGCCTGTTGCTGAAAGTGAAGCTGAGCCATTGCATGTGAAACCAATATTGACTCCTACGACTGTTCTCTAAATACCAGAAGTCAATAAACTGTTTACGACGGCTTTTATTTGCTATAATATCTAACCTTTAGTAAAAATTCACTTAGAGCCAGCGCATTTTATTTAACTCGAATTAAATCTTATGCAATTAAACAGACTGGTAAGTGATTTTCACTCCTTTTGCAATGCCCCTTTACAATTCGCTCTTGTCACTCATGCGCATTTCATAAACAAGAGCAAAATAATAATCAGCAGCATTTTGGTAAAATTTTTTTTTAAATATATTTTCAGATTCATAATAAATTTTTAATAGTTCTTTGTTCAGTGAAATCGGGTTTTAATAAAATCGTTCTAATTAATTACTGTATTTGAAATTAATTTCCATAGAACGGTTACTTTTAAATTGGTAATTTGGTATTTCACCAGCAATACTTCACATTATAATTATAACGACTACTGTATAATATTAAGCAAAGGAAATAAATCTGCAATATTTTCGAAAAAAAAAAAACTGTCGTTGCTTTAAAATGATTAGAGCAAATAAAACGCCCACATTTACGCAAACACGTAACTTGAGTAAATAATTAATATTTAAAACTTCTAATGCAACATTTTATTATGAACAGTCTTTTTTTTAACACCACCTACAACCCACTAAAAATTTTGTTTTATTAAACCGATCGATTTTCTTTAATTTTCAATTCAGTTAATATTATTGAATAAGTAAAAAAAAAACTAAACTGCAACTAATTTCCTGTCTTCCCAGTAACCGGTGACAATGTTTGGTAGAAATAATACGGTACATTAAAATCTTTATTAACTCTAATTATGGTTAAAATACCAAGAAAATAGACCCACTTGCTTTTTTTAAAAGGTTTTTAAAGATTACTTATTATAAGGCAAATAGTAGCACGTACTGTATGTAATAGCATTTTAAATACAAATTGTTTACTACTGTAAGACATGTAGGCTACTGCACAATAAAATTTTTTTTTTTTGAAAAATCAATTAGTTGAAATCTCTTAAAAATGCAGTATAACTAAGCTAATACAGCAGGAACATAATTACCGTATACTGTTTGTAATAGCATTTGTTAAAAAACAAAACTGTTTACTACCGGTACATACATTTTAAACTTTTTTTTTTTTTTTTTTTAAAAAAAGAGTCCATTACTGTAGTTGAAATTTCTTAAAAATAAATAATATTATTAAGAATTCAACTACTGTACTACCGTATAATGTATACTGTAATATTATTTGTAACAGGTAAATATTGTGATGGATACATCAAAGAGAGTACATGTACTGTACGTTCAGTATTATAATGACGTGATGGGGATGATTTACGCGGAGGCGTTTAATTGGGACATGATTTGTTTTGATTGGGTGTTTTTTAAACGTGTGGGTTCCTTCTGTTGTCTTTTAACCCAGTGCTTTCAAACCTTTTGTGGTCAAACACAAAAGTTTCCTATTAAATTCGATCGAAAATGTACTTAAGAAAAATAATAAAATAAAATTCTGTGGTATATGCAGTGCAAAATTATATTGTTTATTTTTTAAAGAGTTATAATGTACATGTAGCTTATATTCAGTACAGTACTGTATATTATTAGAAAGGTAAACACAAGAAGAAGAAAAAAAATATCGAAGGGCATGAGAACTGGGTTCTTTTTAAACTGGTTAACATTTTGTCCAATAGCTAAAAATATTACAGGGTCAGTACAAAATCTCTACATTTATACTCCTAAATAATAACGCGCCGGTAATTATCTCGTAAAATGCTAAAATATTTTAATACAATTTATCATTATATTGATGCATATTTTACTACTGTATTTTAAAAACTTATTCGCAATTATTATTACCGTATGTCATTTACATTCAAAATTTTTTTTTTATATTCCAAAAAAAAAAAAAAAGAAACTGGCAACTTAATACCTGTACTGTTAAAATTCCATTTAAAATAATTAATTGAGGTAAGGAAAACCCACTAGTAGCTGTTAGTCGTACTTATTGTATCTTAATAAAAAAAAAATCCCACGCGCTTATTTTCTGGATAAATAATTGGAAGCTCTTTTTGTTTATTTGACTTTCTTTTTACAGTCTTTCCAAGTTTCGAATGCAATTAAAACACTTAAAAAAAATAAAGAAGCATCATTCCGTAGAATTTAAATAATCGCTCTTTATCGTCAACATTATTTTATTGATGACGTAAAACGTTGAAATAAAACGAAGTCAAATAAATGCGTTAACCTCGGTCAATCACATTACTGTACTACATAATCCTAATTGGGTGACATCCCCGTCTAATTTACCACACGCTATACATCTTCAATATCCTACTGTGAAATTGAATGTCGCATCCACCTACAACAAGTACAATATTTCTGTATTTACCGTAACGTAATTACGACTAAAATGTGGGCGGACTAAGCTAGCCATTCAATTAAAATGTTATCAATTACACAAATGTCTACCATTACAGTATATGTCTACCATATAATAAAAAATAAAAATCTAAAAAATACACCTCACCATTTAAATTACGCGTGCTAAGGTATACCCGCACGTATCGATAAATTGACAACTTAACTTAGGGAACAATTTTTACGTTGCGCTGCAATTGATTTACATATAGAATCCCATAATTACAGTAGGCTGCATGTAGGGGGCATCGCATTGCGTGTTACCACTCCTCGTCTTCGCATTTTAAAAGCATCTTACCAGAAATATCTTATCGTTGGTTTTAATATCATTTATAAAGGTAGATTTTTTTTTAAATTATATAAATTAGCCAAAAAAACAGCTGTGTGGGTGATTACGAGGAATCTTACTTTAATTCAATTTTTTTGTGTTTTTTTTTTTTTTTTTAAATTAAGATATAAGAAAAACTATGTTTAGAGAATTTAGAGAAAATTAGCATTTTGACTTTAATAGCCGCCAGTTTCTTCAAACTTATTACGGACATTTTAACTAGATAAATAAAGTTCTCTTAAATACGGTATATAGTTAAATAAAATCGTTTTAACTAGTCAAATAAAGTATGTATTTCTAAGTACTATAGTTTAATGAATTCTTTTTAATTAGGATAAATAATTGCCTTTTCTTTGTAAATTTGTTTTGTATAGAAAAGTACATGTACTAGGTCGATTTGGTATTTAAACGTTATATTGAATATATTTCCACTATTTAACTAAAAATTCAAACAATTTTCAGACATTTCGAAAATGTTAAAGGTCAATAACAAAAATCTTATCGTCATATTTTTAAATACTGTAATAAAAATGTCGAACTTGATAAAAAATTTCAAATTTAAAAAAAAATAAAATTATTTTTTCTTGTACATGCGCAGTTTAATTTTATAAAATACTGTATTTTAGTTTTCCAATTTTTTTCTATATATAAAAAGAAAAACTCCATTGAAAATGTAATAGAGTGTAAACCGCGATTTATATTTAACTTTCACATTTTTGTCATATTATATATTCGAAATCTTATTTTAAATTTCTTATTTTAAAAAATTGTTCTTTATTTAGCATCTATCGTTTGGCTAATAATCTCGAAATATCTCGAAATCTTATCCAGCATATTCGTCGTAAAATTAATGAGTAATGCTATGCAAGCACTCCGTAGATATCCTAGTGATAATCAACCATGTGAATCCGTTTGGACTAGAATACTCGAGAAACTGCGGTCGTTGTTAATTTTATAAAACACTGAACTACTTAAATAGGAAAATTCTCGATTCATCAAAGATTATGCAATAAAAGATTATCTAATTTAGTAACTCGCGGTTGCTTTTTTTTTTTTTTTTATCTCGGCGAACATGCAAAGCTTTTTTTTTTTTTTATCGATTTGCCTCTTCAATATCGACATTTCCTTAGCAATGACATTACCTAGAGAGATTTACTATGTTTAGTCCACTTATAACCCCCTACTCGGGATTTACCCTTTCTACTTCATATTTGACATTTCATTTTCATCTCTACAGGTTTTTTTTTTTTTTCTTTTTAAAAAATACTGAAAGCGCTTTGAACCACCTGTTCTGTTCACTCACTGAAAGCTGCCTACACAATAACTGTATAAAATCTGTTCGTTTCTAAACCAATTTTTTAATATAATTTTAATTGCCACGTAGTTTATTTCATTCATGTCCATCAGCATAATGTTGTAAATATTGCATTAACATAAAACTATACCGGTAATCTTTTTTTTCAAAACCAATTTTTACAAAATAAAAAATAAACTTTTTCTTCTTTAAAAACATAAAATACAGAAAGAAAAAAACAAACAACCAGAATAATAAATTTCGTTTTCATGCAATTAATATTAAATTATTGTAATCTACAATTAAATTTGGTTTCAATTGCATTATTAGTCTAAAGCAAAACTACATTTAAATCAATTTTGAGTTGAGCAAAATTTAAGTTAAAAACCAACCGTAAATCTACTTTAACATTAATTTAAAATAATTACCGCCCATAAAACATTTTTCCTCGAAATCAAATATCATCTTTCGAGATTCCATCAAAAACCTTTCAGAATCCATGACTTATATGAAAATTATTAATCCAACTAATTATAAATTATAAATATTAAGCCTACGTTCGTATTACATAACTTGTGCTAGTATGCGGTTACGTGTATTATTATTAATTAAATAATCGTTGGTGGTCGTTTTCAACATTGTGACCTTCGATATTTAATGGTTACTCGATAAATGATTAATGACAAGAAGCAATAGAAATCAGCACGTGCGATCGAACGTTTGCCGACTACGGAGATGTAGCGTAGTTTGACGAGTAGGCCTACATTTTTGTAAAAAGTGTGCAAAATTTGCAATAATATAAAAGATTAAACTGAATTTATTGATTATTATTATGTTAATTCTAAATTTTATTCAATTCAAATAAACGTTTGGAGCAATTTCTTTAAACCAGAGTGGAGGACTATTTCTCCTTAAATGGAAATAATTACTCGTATTGTACTATCCAAATGAACGATTAACTAATGTACTTCTTGGTTACAATAACCACTTAACATAACTTAACAATATAATTTAAAAACACATTTTATAGAAGAGGTTTGTTAATGAAAGAAAAATGACGTTAGCAAAAAAACAAATAAATAAATAAAAAATGTACAGAGAACATTATCCAAATAATCCTCATTGTGCTATTCATAAACTGATAAAAGGAATATACCATTCTAATCAATAATTTCACGCATCAAATTACAAATATTTATTCTGCTCAACATAAACAGGAAACTAAAACGCACAAAAATTGATTTACGACAGAACTTAAATCTACTTTTCTTTAACAGCTGTATTTCTTTCTTGATGTATAATTAAAGCAATTTGAAAGTGCTTCTAAAAAAAAAATTAAATTTATAAATAATTCGAATTATTCTTAAATTTTCAAATATCTAACTATCAGACTGCTTACTATAATTATTCCACGATGAAGAAGAAACAAAAAAAAAAACATTTGTGAAAAAAATAACAAACTGGAATAATCATAATATGACTCCCTTCGTCATTGAACAACCGTCTGTAGCCTATATAGGTCTACTGCTTATTTATGCAAAAAAAAATGTAATTTTCAATAAGAAAAGCACTTTAATTTACCATACCGGAACTAAGAATACGGTATCTTACAAAAACATTTCGGTACCGGCAAAAAAAAAAAAAATTTACACCGTACCAGAAATGACCAACAATACAAATGCGCGCGTCATTTAAAATCAATGTCAATTGAACCCGTCAACGAGCTAAACAATTATTATTCTCCCCGCCTCTTTATTAAATTTTTTATTTTCGAAAAACTCAAAGAGAGTATTAAATAACGCCGTATTTAATATCCTCTAGTAATAAAAACTCGAATTAAATTAATTTAAAAGAAAAAAAAAATCACTATCGATTAAAGTACGAACCGAACCGGCACGAATCAAATCCAACGGAAAAGCGTATTTAGACCAGAAAAACATCGGAAGCGACTAAAAGTCAATAAAAAGAATCACTTTCTCAACAATAATTTCCCAAAAACTGATAAATATTTCCCGCCAAACAGCTAAAATAAAATGTTTTTTTAAAAAAGCGTAACAGTACGTGGGAAGAAGCAAAAACGAAAAATTATACTGTATGTGTATTTTTATTTTTTTTATTTCTTCGTCATCTTATTCATCATCCTCGTCGTTATTGCTGCGCTACCAGTGCTATTACCACTCAACTCTCCTCCTCTTCCGCCAACGTCGAACTACAAGTATATGAACAGCCAGCCGCCCCCGCATTTAGTAACACCGGCAACCGCATCTACTCTCCTCCTCGTGCCTTGCATAGCCTAGCCGTAGCCGGCTACCATGCTGATCTTCCTCCACAGCTTTTCGAACAGCTCGTGGAAGAAAGAAGCCGGTAGGAGACAGTCCACGCTCTCTCCGCGGAATGATTCGACAGTAAAAATGTCTCCGAAACCGTCGACGAATTTCACTTTTCAAACAGCTGTAGCGTGATTCGGGCGTTTACACGCCTCTGCCACTCTGTCATCCCGATACGTCGAACCTTTTAAGTTTGCGCTCCCATCGAGTTACGTGACGATGTAGTTTGGCGGGGACGCGCTTATAAGGACAAAAACTTGGCGGCGTGTATGTGCGGAAGAAGCAGGAAAAGAGCTGGGGAAAGACCCATCGACAATCATTATCAACGTTAATTAATATGTGTGACCACGTTTGGACGAGTGCAGCAGTCATCCAGCCAGTGTCTTCCAACCACGTTTGGCGGTTAACGAGGCGGCGCCGGTTGACGTTAGACGGAACGCGGCAGCGTAATGACAGATAAATCACACACATCTTCGATGCTAGCACCACCTAACGGTTTTTTCCCTGTTATTGCGTTCAACAATTTTTTTTTTTTTAAATTCAGTTCTAAAAGTCGACAATCGGTGTTTTTGACCAAATAGTTAATCTTACCCCCTTTCCATGTGTTCAAAATCTCTGCTCAAACTTTTACCGGAAATGAAAATTTGAAAAAAAAAAAAAAGAGAAACAAAAACATGCCGTTTCACGATTTTTCTTAATGTTTTGCACCTTTTACATTTATTAATCGCGAAAATTTGATATATTATATTATTACGTATACCGTTAATTGTAAATCAATTTTTAAGAAAAAAAGTTCTATATCGTCTATTTAAAAACAATATATATTTACATTTAAAATTAAGCTATTTTCGTTACTATCACTATAAAAGAAACCAAGCACATCAATTTTTTTTTTTTTTAATTTTTTTTATGGTGATATTTGTCTGTAACTTTTGACTTATTACAAAATCAATATTTGAAAACCAAACAATCAAGTATAAACAGACGGTAACCAAGTGCCTGTTCCTTCTCGGTGTTATCTTTTTGTGAAAGACAACTTATTGGATATAAAATAAAAAAATAAAAAAAATTTGAAGAAAAAGAAGACGAAGAAGAAAAAAATTATTTATATCTTTTCACCAGACAGCTTTTTCGACAAATGCTGCTCTACGACACCTATCGTTGGTTTAATAAGAATTGTGGATACCGGCTTCACGAAGGTAAGTTTCAAAAAATAAAAATTCCATTCCTCTTTCTCTCACACTCTCAATTATTGGCTTTCTAAAAATAAAGATTTTCCTCATAAGAAACAAACCAAAAAAAAAAAAAGAAGGGCGAGGCGTGATTCAAAAGGGGGAAATCAAAATAAAAACAATAAAAAAAAATCAAGAGAAAGGAATTGTAAAAAAAAAAAAAAAATCCAACCCCAAGAAATTGCTTTTTTTTTTCTTATCTAATTGAGTGTCAGCAAGCCAAGGCTTAAAGCGCACGTGCGTTCGTTCATTGACTTGAATAACAAATGAGGACACCAGCTGGAAGTGCCGAATCACTACTATCCCTCTCGCTCGGTTACGAGATAAAAGTCTATTTTAAGAGCCTGTGATACGTACAGTAATAGTAGACTCAGCTCCGAAAAATGTGGTGGGTTTCATTCAAATTCAAATCAAAAGTACCGACAACTTTTTCTTGAATATGAAAATTCTTTTTTTCTTTAGAAAAAGACGAGCATCTCCCGCTTGATCGGGAAAAAAGATGATCGACAATTTTAAATTATCAGCTATCACTTTCACTTTTTCTTTTGTTATTTCGAGTGCGCGATGTCAGCGCCTGACTTTTCACCTATGTCTCACATACTTATCAGCTAAAAACACTGTCTATGTATATATTTTTTTTAAAAAAAAAAGGAGTGGGAGGCAAAATTCGCAGACATTTAGTAATAAAGTTCTATAAAAAGTAAATACCGTACGAGCTAAGTTTATCTTAAAAAAGAAAAAAAAAAAAAATTAACAACTCGCAGTGGCAATTTTAAAATTTAAAAAGTATTTAAAATGACTACCGGTACTGTATAAAAATTTCAAATTTCTAAATGTGAAATAATATTGATGATGAATACAAAAGACTGAACTACATACATGTAGTTGGGAACTTTTTAAGTTTCTGGTTATCCTATTATGAAAGCTCGAGGTCAAAAACCAGTTGTTTTACAATTAAATAAATGTTATAGCGTTTAAAAATCAATAGCTAAAACAATAATGATAAAATTAAAATAATAGTCTTAAGTTTGAGTTAACGCTCACAGAGGCAAAACCATCACTCGCTAAAATCAAAAATAATTCTGCTATCGAGTTGAAGCACTCTCTTACTTGGTGTAAAACACTCAAGTAGAGGTATTTTCATTAAATTTACTCATTCGTCCAGATGAGAGTTAACCTCAACTCACCTAGTCAAATTTTTGAGTGGAGAAAGCTCAGAAAGGAATTATATAGGGAACCCTTGAGAGTGCACTCCTGTGGGTGAGCTGAGCTCGCTCCACCTTAATGACAATTAAATTTACTACTGTAACGTTTTTACTCCCATCACATTAAAGTGTAATCAATTTTTCCTTTAGTTTTATTTTTTAAGTTAATTAAAATCAATTCCAGAAACAAAAAATACTAGTTTTGTCACTTCTGACCAGTTAATTACTTCAATACATCGATAATATTTTTTCATCACTTTTTTTAAATGTGTCAAATGTATTTTAATAGGTCTACGGAAAAAAAGAATATACAACTTAATTCAATAACAGTAAATGAAAATTTAAAAAGAGAGGGTTTTTTTACTTATGGAACTTTGCAAACTACAGTTGCAAATATAATAAGGCGACAATTTCAAGTGCTCAAGTATCACTTCCGGTGTTTAAACGACGACTTCATCTTTTTTAAGTTTGCAAATAATAATAATACTAATAAGCTATTATTAAAAAATAAATAGCGTTACATACAAAATTAAGCGATTCGCGTGCTTGAAAAAATATTTAAACTTTTCAACAATAGCGTTCTGTAGATGCAGTAGTTGGTCAGCAATTAAGGGGTTAATTTAGATATCAACTCCTCAATTATATCGGTCCCTCTATTCATTTGTTTAAGCGTAATATTTCTTAATAATAAATAATAATCTAATATTATTAACACCACTTCTCGCATAATAATAATTATTATTAAACTCGTTTTACACGCTAATTAAAATATTTCAAAAAATAGAAATGTTTCACCATCGTCACTCACATTCGCTGCCCTTTAATGATTACAACTATGAAACGTGCGCTAGATTGAAACAATTAAAAGTTATGCGAACGCCAAATAAAATAATTAGCCAATTTTATAATAACGCCAGTGAAAAATAATATAATGCAAAAAAAAAAAAAAAAACCAACAACAACCAAACGACTATTCCAGAAGTCGACGTTAGATAAACACACGTAATAAATCACTCGCTATCTAATGCTCTTAATAAACTGTGATTAATTTGCTCAACACTTCCAAGAATATTGTTCTAGTGTCTCGCACTACAATAATTCCGAGACACAAATACAAGTAGCTGTATTATGGTCAACACCAGAGCTTACAACTGACAATTAAAATAGCATTTCGTCACTTAAAAAACAGATGTTCTTCACTCTCAAAAATAGGTTGGTTGAAATAGTCCCAAAAAAAAAACCAACAACAATTAAAAAAAAAAGAGGGAGAAGAAGAAAGAGTTACTAGTGCATTTTATCAAGTGGAAGTTTTAGAATTAGGTTGTCTACAAAGATTGTCGTGTCTGTCAGCGGCGTAGCCAGGTTTGAGTAACAGGGGGAGCGAGCACCAAAAAAAAAGGCCCCATTAAACGTTTGAAATTTT
>JAQGAZ010001253.1:0-33283 GCA_034692225.1 Polydesmus complanatus | reverse complement strand
CATTGGAACTGTATGACCCTTGAAAACTATGGTAATTATTATTGTTAGGTTGATTGGAATAGTTAGGTGGAGTAGGAATAATGGGCTTTATGAGTGGTATAATTGGCAATGGAACGCAGCACGATGAAACGGGTCCACCGATTGAAGCACAACAAACTTCTCCTAGATTACATTCACTGTTCGATGAACATCTCAGTGAAGTAAAAGGGCAAACGACAGGACCGGAGATGGAGCGAATTGGTTGAAAAGGTAAGCGACGATTAACACCTTAGAAAACAATACAAGTTACAGTATTTCAATTCTACAAAGTAATAAAATAAAAATAAAATTTTACCTCGCAAAAAATGAAGTTGATCATGCGAGAAAACTATTGAACAGAGTTGGAAAACGAGCAGCAAAGAAACCATTTTGCAATTAACCATTTTTTTTTCTTTTAAATTCAAAAAAAAAAAAAAAAACAGTACAGTATCACTAAACTATGGAATGATTCTATGCATAAATTTCAATAAAAAAAATAATCACATTTTAAATGATTAATAAAAATCAAAATATTAAAATACCTTTGTTTCTACACCTGATTGAAACTAATGTGGTGGAACATAAAGTTGATAGACCTTTTCAAACAATTTTTTTGAAAAACACGTACAGTATAAGTTATTTACAAAGTCTATACTAGACTGAGACTGACCAGACTAGTTTGTTGATTAGCAAAGTTTGATTTAAAAAATAATATGGCTTGAGCTAACAATATATAGCCTAAGCCCTAAGACTAAATAGCATTCAAAATTGTTGAAACCAGCTCCACATTGAGATAAAACCCAATTAGTTGACACTCCTCTTTTATTTTGGTCATTTAGTGTCAATATTGACTGAAAAGTGTGTAGAAGGCACGTGCCAGGAAGGTTAGAAGAGAAAATTACCCTGACCCTACTTGTAAACAATATAAAAGGTCACTAATCCACATCAACTTTAATTGCTATAATTACAGTGCGAGTATATATATTAGAAACGGATTTTTAGCAACAGTAATGTCCAATTGAGCAGTGGACATTAATTTTCCCTTAAAAAATTAAATGCTTGTATAAACAAGCCAATAGTTCATTAATCTATGTGCAAATACATGTAGATGCAACAGACACAATTATCAGAGGGAGAGGATGAAGAGCGAGAAGAGTGGATAAGAATTCTTTAACCAAAAAGAACAGTAGCCTACATGTTCTGTACATGTAGCCTACGTGTATTAAATGCGCCTAAACGGATTATTGGCGTTAATCTGAATTTCATTAAATACTGTGCATGCCACTTGCTGTGCATATAACTTCAAAATAAAATAAAATCAAAAAAAACCGATAAAATTTTATTCAAAAGTAAAATTAGATAAAAGTAGGCTAACATCTTATCAATTATCATTTAAAAATATTTTTGTAATCTTTTCGGTAAAACACTTGTTTCTTCTTCGGATAATTGAGGATGATCTATTTTATACGGAGTATTAAAGAACTAAACGTCAATAACGGTGCTTACAAAACAAATACAGTATTGTGTAAATAAACAAATCTATTTGAAGTAGAAAAGTATTGAAAACGGTTTTGTTTTGAAAATTTGTTTACGAATAAAAGGTCAACAAATTATTTATAAATATACTGGTACAAAAAACAACAACAACAACGCGATTGATAAATCTGATAGAATGCGGTTAATAACATTACAATAGTTAATTGTTGATTTGCAACAACAACCATTGCCGGACAGTGGCCTAATCAAATACCGTAAGACAAAAAGTCTTCCAAAAAATGGGAAAACTTGTTAATTTTTCTAAAAATTTTCGCAAGCTCGGTGTCTATCTAAAGCGTCGATGCACCATGTAATACAGAATGTGGCACGATAAAATGTGTATGCGGCTTCTATTTTATAAGCTTTCTAGAACGCATTTGAGATTTTTGCTATTAAACTCGGAAAAATAAAACTCCGTACCGTCTCCCCAACTTAAAAAAAAAAAAAAATTCTAAAACAAAGACTCCCATTTCATTAATATTATTAATTCAATAGCAAGAACGCCATGGTCCATCGCGCTATCACACAGCCTTAATCGAGAGTCTAGATACAAGACAATTATTACATTGTTATACTGTTACTGTTATACGTAAGATTGAAATAATTTATAATGCAATTTTATAAAAATAGCGCAAATCTAAAATATTTCATTCTAGTAGGAGAAGGTTTTCTTCACATTAAAAATCTAGTTTACTTTCATTACTAAATAATGAAAAAATTCCTAATCAAAATTACATGTATACCGTACATCAATAAAATTTTATTTTTTTCTCTTAAAAGAAAAAGTTCTCTAAAATATCACTTTATCATTCACAAAATGTCACAATTATTCTGTACGTGTAGCCTACATGTATACCTGTATTTGCTTTAAAAAGTTTACTACTAAATTTCACTTTAAAAACTTTCTTTTTTTTTACTCATTGGCTCGTTTATTCTTCAAAATTCTGGTTTTAAACATTTTGATTGAAAATGAATAATTCTTTATTTATAAATCACTTTTAGATTCACTTTTGAATCTCTTTTATAAAACTCAAAATTTTTACCAAATACTGTAATTCAATTTTGCATCTACAAACTTTCGCACGCAATTAGCCTGTTTTCTGCAAAAGCTCTACATTTTTATTGGAGAAAAGATTTACAGTAGTTCTGTTTGCAAAGATTTAAAAATTAGGATGGGGCTCGGAGAGTTATGGCTATTGGTAAGGAGGTTTTAAAAACGGCGAATTTCCATGCAACTGCGTAATCTATTTCGAAAACGACCGCCAACTCGAACCACGTGATGACGGGCGGAGCTTGTTATGGATGTGCACGGATGGTTGTTGCGTTTTGGAGGGCGGGGGGCATACAGGGTCCCTTTAAAAACGATAATCGATTACATGCATCGAGAAAGGCAAAACCATATTCAAAACTCAATAAAAAATAAAATAAAATTAAAGTAAAACTAGAAAAATCGAAAGAAATTACGATAAGAATAATGAATTTCAAAAGTGGAAAATAATTGCGGTGAAATAAACCATCTCAATGGTTGGACAAACTTCGCAAAGATCGAAAGAGTACAGTAATCGATATATTGTACGTACGTTTTAATCGGGCGCAAAAGCGCAAGTAAATGTACTCGCGATGGAAAATTTTGAATTGATTTAAAAGAATAATGAACGAATCAATTAATTTATCATGGCCTTTGCATTCGAAGACGCTAATTGACGGCTTATGGAAATTCGCCCTTGAAAAGTTAAAGACCGATTGCGAAGTGTATTCCAAGGAAAATGTCAGCTGTCAAGTGCACCAGCTGATCATTTCCATTTTCTGCCCGCAACTATTTGATAATCTTAAAAGCAACGTTAAATTGACTCTGGATAATTTACAATTAGACGATTTAAAAGCAATAATCGAATTTTTATATCGTGGCGAGGTAACCGTTTTTGAGAAACAATTAGACAGTTTGTTAATAGGAGCCAAATTTTTAGAACTCGATCCGTTAATTGGCATTATCGAACAAATTCAAACGGAGAAAAATAACCACGACTCGGTGAGAAGTGACAATAATAATTCTAATTTAAGTAAGAAAAGAGGAAAGACTAACAGAAAAAACCAGAAATTTCCGAAAGCCGAAGTCTTGGAGAAGAGTGAAAAAAATGTAAGCTTAATAATGGAACAAATTTTCAGTTTAGAGGAAGGAATTAAAGATAAAAATATGTTAAATGAAGACTTACATTCTCAGCAAGATGAAAGAAATCTTCATGTTGAGAAGTGTAGTAATAACGCGGAAAATGCTGAACCAGCTGATTCAAAAGTAGGGATGTGCACTCGAGGAAAATCTCGTCGTCGAACGGTAAATAACGATGATCAAAACTCCGACCAACATTCCGTTTTCGATGCCGCTCGTAATCAGCACGTTTGCGAGTTTTGCGATAAAGGATTCGTCTCCAAAGACCGTTACAGCCGTCACATTCGTTGTCATCAGAACCCAGAGCAGCTTCAACATTGCCCCAGATGCGATTATAAAACCGGCGAAAAGTATATTTTGATTCAACACTTAGCTTCTCGGCACCGCCTAGATGCCGATTGCAATCCTCTCGCCAAAGACCTCAAATGTCCGCATTGCGAGTTTCGTTGCGTCTCAAATTTTCAGCTGCGGAACCACGCTTTCCATAAACACTCGACGAAAAGTTTCAAATGTCAGGAATGCGATTATTCGTGCGTTAAAAAAGCGGATCATGATAAACATGTTCGAGCCAAACATCGCAACGAAAGACCTTACATGTGTGAGCTTTGTGGGTATCGTGGAAAAACGTTGAGCGCTTTTAAATGCCACGCCAGGACCCATACCGGAGAGAAACCTTTCACGTGCGACATCTGCGGTCAATCATTCAGTCTCAGTGGAACTTTGAGGTGCCACCGAAAAGTGCACGGAAACGAAGAGAAACCTCATCCTTGTCACTTGTGCAATTTTTCTACTTGGAAGCGTTACAATTTGAAAGTACATTTAAAACACGTGCACAAGGATTTGTTTAACGATGATGCCATATGCGAACAAGTGACAGCCGAATGGAGAGATATGAAGCACCATCGTTTGAATGAAGAGCAACCCGGCTTACATCACGAACAGACTCCCAGGGTATCTCAATTTGATCATCATACTCGACCGCCTCAAGACTGTTGTTCTGAAGATATACAATTTTTAGTTTAAATAAGCACTGTCTAATAAAAGTCAGTTCTCGACTTTGGTCACATTTCACAATTCGTTTCATTTGTTGTAAAATCCGATTAATTATTCAAATAATGCTACATTGAGAAAATCACATTTTTTTTGATCTTTTAAACTTTTAAAAATATAATTACAGTATTTTTTGTGAACTTTGTTCTTTGGAGCACCGGCTTAAAAGTTTTGCATAATTACGAGTAATAATATTATTCTCATAGAGATGAGATGAAAAACAATAAAATGTGTATATTAAGGAGAATGTCAATCCAATTCTTAAAATCGTTTTACCAAAATTATTAGTGGCTAATATCATATTAATTTAATTATTATAAAATTAAAGAACATATTAATAATTCTTCAATTTCCATAATCCGAATAACTTACAGTGTGCGTACTGTACATTTTGCAAAAGTCGAGAACTGCTTGTATTCAAAAAATTATAAATATCTGTAGTTATTTTACATAGCCTACAGTATATTTTTTTTTAGACTGGTAGACAATTTTTCAATTTTAACACTGTGAAATTGATGCATGTAACTTTAATTAAATAGTGTGTATCGTAATATAATACAATTTTAAAAACAGTTTATGGTAAACATTTTCGATGCTGCCATATTAAATAAATTCGTGTTGGGATAAAACTCAATATAACTTTGGTGATCTAAATCTAATATTAATTACCATCATCCAAAATATTCCCAAAAAAATTGCTTTGATTGTATTTACAATTATAATTGTGTTACAGATTACAAGTACTGTATATGCGTAAAATGTGCAGTGAATTTTACATTTCATAAGATGAGTTTGTATGGCTTTTTGATTAAAAATCAAAAAATACCTTACGTTGATAAAATTGAAACACAGCTTATAGATTAATTAGGCAATCCATAAACTATGATTGGAGTAGAATATCTTAAGCAGGTTAATGGAGAACACGATGTGGCAAAAGCTAAACACCTGGCGGATGTAGCAAAATATCACAGCTATCGGAAATTAGTTTCGATGAACTTGGTGAGAAGAACGGGAGGAGTGTGGAATACTGCACGTGGGTTTTCAACCCGAGTGTGACGGTCACTCTTGTTCCCATGACCTGACAGAAAGAAATATTTTAAAAGTGTTTTCGTAGCCTCTTTCTATATTCCCATTCTACAAAAACAATTTAGAACTCGCACTCATTTGTTTGGTTGATTTTATATAATTTTACAATCGTAATAGTGTACAGACCTACCGTGTTTATTATTTTAAAAGAAAATGCATTACGAGAAAACATCAATAGATCTTTCTGAGAGGCAACACGGAGTCCGGACCACAACTACATTATTTTAGGGCTCCCATTTCCCCCTATTCTTTCTGCATAAAAGCGTTTTACTTAAAACTATGTGGCCTCAAACTCGATTTGTGTCGCATATAGCTAGCAGAGCCCAAGCGAAATTTATAGCTCTTCAAATTCGCGCTTAATCTGTGCCTGCTGCTAAGATAGAATTGAACTTAAATTAATTCCAGGCATTAGCCTTAAGGTCAATTCATGTGCACTTACTGCAAGCGCATTAGAATGTTTTTTGAAATGAAATCGATACCTAATATAACAGTTAATGCTAATTATTGTAATGTACCGTAAGTATTTGTGACAATATATGGTATTATAATAATTATAACATTACTAACTCCGCACTTACTTTGAGCAACTAAATCCAGGTACTGGCAAAGAGCGTGTAAAATTAACCGCTCAAATCCGTTTGGCAGTTGAGAAATATAAACCGAGCGCGGCCAGTTGCTAAAAAATTCAACCACCTCACCCTCCAAATGAGACAAGACACCCTGATGATTTAAAATCATAATGTTTCAATTTGAAAAGTAGGCCTACATATTTACAATAAAACCTACCATTGGAACCTGCTTTTTCTTCAATAAGGCACGAAATCCGTTGCCAATGCGATGGAAACATACTTTCGGATTATTGCCTGCAATACCAATCAATTACTGTATTGTTTTTAATACTTTGTTAAAAAAATGACAATTACTTTTGAAACTCAAGGATTGATTATTTTCGCTTTTTGAGGTGGAAGCTTCTGCCTCGGTTGCACTACAAATAGTGCAGTTTTTCCCTGACAAAATTTCGGCTTGCTTTTCATCCGAGCAGTTCACAAAATCATTCCACAACTATAAAAAAAGATACAACACAGTTTTTCTCATTTTAATGTTAGTTACAAAAACAAATTCATTGACAATTATGTACCTTCAAGTTTTCGCGCTTTTCCAAAAGCTTCGAAAAGGCCGACATTCTGTTGGTCATAAAATCTCCAATATTAACTTCATCGAATTCTTCGTTGTTGATGCTATCCAACATCTGCAAAGCTGTTTCAAATGCACTCACTTGAGAATGCCAACACATGAATTAAATTGGTAAATCTTGTAACCATTTTCGTATCTTCGATGCTTTTTAGCCCCAAGGCGCTTGCTGCGCAAAGTGAAGCTGACTGGTTTCACCGGGTTTCTGGGCTTCATTTTGCGGGGGGTTCCAGCCGCTGCCTCTCGCAAAAGCTCTTCTTCCACCTCGGCTGCGGCGGCAACGTTGATAACTTCATTAATTAAATTGTTATCAATTTCGTTCTCGTTATTTGGAGGTAAGGCTTCTACTTCAGGTGCGCTGCAAGTTAAATTGATTGTTGCATCAGCTGACAGCTTTTTTTTTTTTTTCCAAATATTTTTACTTCCTGCTTAGCGCAGAGGCAAAACGAGAACTTACTTATTCTGCACGTCTTCGATCAATCCAACGAATGTTCTATTGTCTCGTCCAATGACTCCCATGATTGCTTATTGTATTTTCAGTTATTAAGTAAATTCCAAGATATTATAATATTCAATGATAAATATAAGTTTGCAGAAAGCCCGCAACCACCAACAATGACATTCACAACGGCGGAAGTGAGATGAGAAAAGCACCTCTATTCGTCCTCTATTCACAAATAGATACGGTGGAAAATATAGTCATCTTCGCCGCCAAATTTGAATTTACAAATTTTATTTTGTACAGTGCAATACTGTAATAATAATTATTATGCATAACTTAAAATGAAATAAAAAAGCTGATTATGATTATGCCGTATGATTTATTTTCACCAAATGTGGCATTTTGTAATTTTCTGTTGATTTGTACAATTAAAAATATGTTCAAAGTTATTTATGTTTTCTAAAGGACCGTTCAATCTAAGCCAAACAAACAAAAAAATAAATAATAATGATGATACCGGTAATTTTTTTTTTAAATGGTTTTCTTATTTAATTTGAGTTTGTTTACCTGTATTTATTTGGACTGTTAGACGAAGATTGATACTGGTCAATATTTAAACGTGAATCGATTTTTTTACACCACAACTGCACAATAACAAAATAATGCAAATTATTATTATTATTTAAAAAAACAGTGACAAGAAAAACAAAATTCACTCACTTGTGAATAAGCCATAAAAAATAACTGATCAGACGTAAAACGGGAATTTACTGGAATATCTTTAGAATGTTCTTGCTTCCATAATTGAAAACTCTTTCAAATAAATTTTTTTTATTATTAAAGTTTTCATTACCTTGCATATTTTTTGATTTTTTTTTTTTTTAAAAAAGTATAATTTTACTTGAAAAGCTGCTTTAACTCCGCCGATGTCAGCAATATTTTCAATCAAAGTCTTTTCTCCGTTCACCTTAAAATCAGAATACAGTAATTTAGTTACACAAAATATAATAATTTTATTAGAAGTAATGAAATCCTTACACAAACAGCATTTGAACCTCTATTTTGAGGCAAACAGTACTTATCGTATTGCTGTCTAACACAATTAGCAGCAGAATTATAATCGCTATTATTTAAATTAGAACTTGGAAAATGCACAAAAGCTAAATAAAAATAATTTATATTTTAGAATACCGGTATTGATTAAATATTTTAATTTACTTTTATCGTCAAAACCGTGTGACATTTCATGCCCAATAACGCTACCAATCGCTCCAAATTTAGCTGATCTGTAAAAAAAAAAAAAAAAATCGAATAAATTAAACTAAAATTAACAACAAATTTTAAAAAAATCAGTAAATCAACTTAAATTGGCCAATCTTTATGAAACAATGGTTCTTGTAGAAGTGTAATTGGAATGTCTACAATATTTTTTTTAAATTAAATAAACAAGAATTAAATAAATTAAAAATTATTTTACTTACAAATTTCATTTAAAGATCTATGATAAAATGCGTTGGCTATCATAGGTGATATCTCCCACCTATTCAATAATAATTATTGTTTCAATAACCAAAACAAGTTTTCAAAAAAAAAAAAAAAAATACAGTACTTAAGTTTATCAACCGGTTGGTTAATTAATTGTAACTCTTGATGACTGTGAAATTCACTTAATAAAAATATATTTTTAAAGTGAACTTCATTCATTGACAATATCTAATAGAAAAATTAAATTAAAAAAATATAGCCCTAGGCTATATAATTTTTTGTTGCTCTAATATAATTATTACTTTTTTATAAAAAGCGTCTAAATCATTCTTATTCATCACCCAATTGGGATAACCCATTTTTAAACCCATTGAAGTTAACTTTAAATTAAAGAAAAAAAATTAAATTAATAATTCAATGTGTTTAAACAAAATACAGTAATGATAATTAAGTACTTTTTGACGAGCTTTTTCTTTTGTATTACTATTCATCCACATATTTCCATCAATGAGAGTTGAAAAACCCTTTTTTAAATAATGAATTAAATTCTGCACCTATAGGTAAAATAAAAATTAGTATTCAGCTGATGTAATTTAAATTTATTATAATTATTGGGTACCATTTCCACCAGTGGTTCATAAGCATTATTGTTGTTAATATATAAATGTAGAATTGCATATCCCATAAAACCTTTCGTTTCTTTCAAACAGGTTTCGTTACTAAACATTAAAAAAAAATGATTTTGGATGAAAAGATATTATAAGACAATAATTGCATTATTACGTTGAACTTAATGTCCGTCTATACTGATTAATAATTGTCCTCATTTGGTTATTGCCATCTTCGGCCACGTCTTTAACAACTTGCCACAAAAGATAATTTTGAACCGTCCTAATTTAAAATTAATATTTTAATACCGTAAATATTAATTTAAAAATAATTAAAAAAAAATAGTGAGAAAGCTATAAAACCTTTGTTTATGCGAATTTAGCACATCCGATAGTCTATTGAGATATCCAATGTCAGATACCATAATTTCATCGTTAACTTCAAATTTTTTTATATCTTTAAATGCCGCGTTTAAATAGTTTAACAAATTAAAATTCTAAAATTAATTTAAGAAAAAAAAAAAAAGATTTATATAAATTACATGCTGATAATGCAGTACTTAATGTAAGTGCATTTTACCGATGATAAATAACTTTGCATGTCGCCAACGCGAAATATGATAGTATTTGTAGAATTATAATCCGCACTTTTTTCAGCCATAATCTAAATTGAAATTATTTGTATCAAGTCGTTAGCAAAACATATTAGATAGTAAAATTGTATTAACTCGTTGTATATCCATTTGCAGTTTCAAAATGTCTTTGATATCTTGCCTCAAAATGCTCTCGTTTATTTTTGGATCACCTAATAATTTTACCATATTTTGAAGAACCGTCGAGTAAATGGCAACAGCGCTAATATAGCTCATTAAATTGCCATTATAATCGGGTATTTTTTCAATGGTTGGTACCGCCAACTAAAGCAATTGTACCTTTTATAATTCAAATCTTAAGTTATAAATATTTATCAATTAGCCAATTATACCGTAATAATGTGACGATTTAAATTCCTTTCGTCAATTTTTACATTCAATTTAATCAATATTGAATATCCTAATCGTCTTAAATTTCCAATCAAAACATCGCTATTTAGTTGGTTCCCCGAAAAACCGGTTTGCAGAATTGGCCAACCGCCATACTCGTTCAATTTTTCCAGCAGCGGTCCATTGCCCAAATTATCTCTTTCAACTTCGTCAAAAATCATTAAAATATTTAAAGTTTAAAAAGCCATAAAAAAAAATACTTGTATTAACGCAGATAGCGTAAAAATCTTTGATCATTTTTACTGCTTCCGGTTCTATTACTAGCTTATCCTTTTTCAACAATTCTATTGAGACAATTACAGTGTATAATATTATAATAATTTATCTATAATCAAAATTAATATTTACCGATCAAGTGGTGATTTATATTCTGTTCGATCAAAGTCATTGGGTCACCTTTAGAACTTTTGGTTTGATAATTATTATTATACCCAGAACAGCTGAATTCATAAAAGTCGTCACAAGGAGAAACATTCAAATTTAATGATTGTTCCACTTTATTAACTGTATGAATAAATTCCAATTAAAAAATAAATATTCCGGTGATTCATAACTTAAATGTAATTTAGGCAAAACTAGATCATACCAAATGTTTCACATTGCAACGATCCACAAGCCAAAACATCTATTCAATAAAAGAAAGCTTACATACCGTATAATAATTATATTTTTTTAAAAAAAAAGATAAATAAATTTTACTTGCCATTGAATAAAATTAAAAATGTAGAAAGTAACAAAACATTCATTTCAATAATAAAAAAAATTAACTAAAAAACAGTAAATAAACAGTAGCGATGCATGAAAACCCGAAACATGAAGTGGAAGGTACCTTACAAACAATTTTTTCTTCCTTTTCAAAGAATTCACTTTAACTTAGAGGTCATGTTGGGTCAGGGCAAATCCTATAGGGAGTTAGTCGAAGGTATAATTACTGTAGAGTTTTTGGGTGCACTTTTCACTAATTAGATTCTTGTCAATACGATGTACGTTATAAGAAAACAGGAAAAGAAGAAAAAGATCCTTGAACTTTTAACACCCTTTGCCTCTCGTACACCTGAATCTTTCAATGACATTGATATAGAAATTTTAAAAAGTTAGCACATACCGCAAGTAAGCATTTTTAGAGTTTTAAAATCTTATTCATCTCCTACATAAAATAATAATAACCATATTCAGAAATTAATTAACCTTCAACAGGCCTAATTCAATGAAATGCTGTAATGATTATTTAAAAACAACTTTTTAAAAAAATAAATTATTACATAATGCACTTCGAGGTTACTAAGAAAATAATAATTAAGGTATGCGGCTTTGAGATTAGAGCAATTTTTAACTAAACTGTAAAAATTTATACAGTATGTAAATAAGACTTATAAAATAATACTGTTGTCAGGGCTTCGTACAGTAGATTAAAATCTTGGGTTATTGCGAGCAAAATAATGTCGCTTATCATTTCATTTAAATTTTGCAAAAAATTCGCAGTCAATTTGGTTCCAATTCTTACAATATTTTAGAAATAAATGTACAGGAAGTAGAACAACAGAGAATGACATAATGCGCAAAACTTGGGACAACGTTGAAAAATCATCCAAAAAAATGTTTTTGTCTAAGTTTCATATAATTTAAAGCTGCTAAATAATTTTTCACCCCATTTTAAATAAATAATTATTTAATGTACCGTCGATAAACGATAGCATTAAATAGTTTTTAAAACCTTTTAATTCATCGTGAAACTTTTGATTTTAAAAAAAAAATATAATATAAAGTCAAATAAAATTGCGATATACGAGAAATATAAAATTAAGATAAATTAAGTGACGATGGTGCTTCCCATCCCAATGAGAAGAGATTGACATTCTTGAAATTGTTTCTTATCCCCAAGCCTTTCTAACAATTTAGCGGCTTCATGCAACATTCCCGCTCTCTCACCTGGCGAAGCCACCATTGATTGCGGCAGAAAGCGATATGCCATCATTAACGCTGAAGCGTGTTCTCGTTCACCAGTATTCAACAACCCCATTGAAGAATCTACCGGTAATAATTAAATAAAAATCTTGTATCAAAAATTTTTAATATTGTAAAGCTTAAAATTACCTTTAGAGCATATTATTCCAGAGCTATTGTTCCTTCTTCTGAAACTACGTTCTAATAACTGCTGGGTTCTAGCAGGACTTGCACCAGACATCATTCTCAATGCTGCTTCGTGCAAAAATACCTACAAGTTTTTTCATTAAAACAAATTTTGCGCTTCATCTTTAATTATTGCAATTATCCGTACTCGTGAAGATACAGCTTCCAACTGCAATGCAATAGCCCTCAGACAAGATAGGTCTTGTTGAAAAGCCTTCATTTGAACCATCAGATTTATTCCTGGTTGGCTGTTATCACTATCAACCAAAATTTGCCAAATATTGGTTCTGGTATTCAGTAGCCAATCACAAACCATTAATTGAACCACCTTAATAAAAATCGAAAAAAATTTACCAAACCCAATTATTATTATTTATCTTCGCTGTTAACGTAATACGCAGTTGATTGAATGAGCGCAAAGGTTGCATGGCAGACACACTGCACTTACTAATATTATATGCAATGCAACTACAATGCACCATCACAGCCATTATTTTAAATTTGAAAGTTCACATTCCAATTATCAAATATAATCAAAAAAGTTTTATAAAATAATGCAAATGATTACCTGTTCTATTTTACTACTTGGGGAAAGGCCTGAAAAATTTAAACTTTCTTGAAGTAACAAACCAGTTTTGTTACACAATTTAAAACTGCGTCTCATTTCCATTGTACTAGTGTGACTAATAAAAGCGAATCGTGCCTTAAAGGCCATCAACACAGCTTTTGCCAATGGATCTCTGCAAAAAATGTAAAAAAAAAAAAAAATTGAAAATGCAATAACATCCAAAAATATAAATTTATAATTTATACTCTGATTCTTGGAGTTGCTTCGGTAAGGCTTCAATTACAGGGTAAAGTTCTTTCGCTTGTTCATCTTCGCCTAGCAACCAGTAAGTGGCTACACCAATAACAGAAGACCACCAATGATTAACTGGATCGTTGCAATTGCCTGAATTGCAGTAAGCAATCTGATGGACATAACCTAATATGTCAGCTGTTTGCAGTTTTGTCTCATTATCACATTTGTCAAAGTGTGAACCAGGGACAACCAACAAATGCAAAGCTCTTTCAAGCAAGTGTTCCCGGAAATCCCTTAGTACATAATTCCAAGGATCTCCTACAATTACAGTTTAAAATACTTATTACATTTAAAACTATGCATAATCACAAACCTGCATTAGTGAGAACTGTAAAATTCGATTTCCTTTTGTTAAAATCAAAATTGTGGGCGTTAAAGTATTTTTGCCCATGAGGCGTACACACCCACTGAAGTGAAGGTGTAACGTGAGAGCCCAAATGAGCAATACTCGATCGCGCTTTTCCAAAATAATAACGAGCGACAAAATGCACTGCAGATGGTAGAGAATGTTTGATTCTTAATGCAAAATGTAAATAAATTTCTGCCAAATTTTCTGGGTTAATAGTTTCTCCGGCTATTTCTGCCATATTAATAGCGCTAATTGCCATAGTCATTCCAAGAAGTTTGCCTCCTTGAGTATGCCCTGTAAAATTTTATTCAATAAAACTATTTTCTTTTATTTAAAAAAACAAAAAAAAATTAAAAAATAGCATGCCTGTCAATATCAGTTGATGCAATTTATGATAGGTTAATGCTGCGTCTCTGGCTCCCGTCTTGATTTCAACTCGCTCATCAATATTTAAACCAATACCTCCGGTCCATTTGGCCAGAAGTCTTCCAATCCAAAATCGATGCAACAGTTGTCTAACTACTTGCCATAATATAGCCATTATCAGCTTAAATCGGGATGTAGGAAGTGGCCGTCCAATAACGTGCAGACTAGCTTTGAGTTGATCCGAAGCTCGCGAATAATTGAGCTAAAAATTAAATCATGCTGATTTCAATATTCCAAATTTTTTTTAACAATAATTCGTAAAAAAAAAGTATACCTTAGTCAAATCAAAATCAGCTTGTTTGAAATACCGCCAAAATCGAACTGCTCCATCCGAATTGCTCTGAACGACAGGCTCCCCATAAATAACAATTCGTGACAGACACATCAAAATCACTAGTAAGTTTATGACCCAACCACAAAATGAAGAAAACAACCAATTTGCCCATGGAACTGACGCTTCATCACTTAATGCTAAAAATAAATAAATGACAAAATTCAATTAAATAACAACTTGCACATAATGAAAATTGTTTACATGTACTTACTTTCGTTTAAGAGAGACCTTCCTGCGTGAACTGGGGTATATGAAAAAGCATACGAGTTCTTGTTAAAACCATCAAGAATACTTCCAAATGGATTGAAAACAAACAAGCCCAAAACAAAAACGAACAAAGCAACTCGTGAGTGATCCATCATTCCTCCGTACGAAGCATTTGAGTTGTCATTTTCCATTTTAACTTTCTCATAAGATTCTGCTTTAACTTCTAAAGGCGGTGGAGACCCCAGAGATGACCCATCTGAATCTTCAATAGTCCGTGGAGATGAACTTATCTCGGAATCAGGTGGCGTTGGAATTACAGAATAATCCATCTGCACGTCCATTTCTAAAATACAATTAATTGAATTTTTAACATAAAAAAAAAATTTAATAGCCAAAATAAATAATTTACGAGATCTCATCCTCAATTCAATATTTTCTTGCTTCAATTTAATATTTGTGTTCTGCAAGTATCTAATGTAATCGATTGCCTTACGTAACACCGCAGATTTGTTCAACTAAAACAACATTTTTATAATTTCAAGATAAATAAAATTTATATAAATAAACCTACTTTAGCTTCCTCTCCAGCAACAATATTTTTAAGCTCAATAATTTTATCGTTAATGCTCGTTCTGTATCTCTTCTCAATAGCATTGTGAGTGTTGCGTTTCTCAGGTTTATGTGGAAAATTCGAATGAACAGTAGTGATACTAAATTAAAGTAAAATCTACAATTAAAATCGGTTTAACTTTAAATTCAGCGGCAAAGCAAATTTGTTTTTGTTTCGCTGTAGAACTTCTTTAATTAAAATGTAAATTTTTGAACCTGCAAAGAGGAAGCTTGTCAGCTTCTAATATGACCGGGATGCCAGTTGTTAATATTGTATTTCCACTAGAATTGACCAAAGTTTGAATAGGTGTTCCCGTTGTAACAGTTGTCAGTTGCTGACTCGACGTGGCGTAAGTCATAACTTTTTTATTTTTACCCATTTGTTGAGACTGCAATAAAAGCTAGAAAACACATTGGCGGTTATCAATAAATCTTAAACTGAATAATGAATTAGCATACTTGTTGTAACTGTTGAGGTTGCATTTGGCTGAGTTGATCAATTAAAGTTGCATTTTTATCTGGAACCATAGTTTGAATGGGTTGAGGAAGAATACGTTGCGGCTGCATAGAAGTGTTCATTACAGTCACATGCTGCGTTGAATGACTTTTGTTGTTCGATGGTGTGGTTAGTGTTGTCAAAAGAAGTGGCGAATTACGTGCAGCAATTGGAGCAGCAGCCTACAAATTTGCATTAAATATTTCCACAATAATTGCATTCAATTAAAATTAAAACTCACTTTTAAACTTCTCTGTCTCGGCGCAGTTTTTAAAGGTTGCGCTGGTAGTAATGGTATTTGAGGAACTTGGGGTACCGGATGACATTTAGGAATATTCACTGGAGCGGCCGCAACTGTTGTTGGTGATAACAAAACTGGAGCTGATTGAGACACATATTGCGGTGAAATTGTGGAAGAGAGTTTGATAGAATTGTCGATTATTTGATCTCCCGACATATTAAAATCCATTGACAGATCTTCGTCTCCCAAAAGAAGACCATCCTCCCCATCCAAGTGACTGAACAACTGGTTATTGTCAAACAACTCCGAGCCATAATATCGAATAACATCTAAAAATTGTCCAGCACATTAATGTTACAACTTTGAATAAAAATGATAAACTTAATACAGTATAAAACTTTTAAATATGAATTGAGCTATGCAAATACACCACTATTTTGTCATATTATAATAGTAGAATAATACAATAATAATTGTTGTCTTGCAAAATTATATCTAATGCAATTATTTACATTTTTAAACTATGGTAATTTAAATAAGTTACATCTTACCATCAAGTGTATTGGCAGAATCGATATCAATATCCGTCAGTGATGACAAATGAGGCTCCAAATCAACGAAATCTTCTGGTTTGAAACTGTTATTAAACTCCTTCGAGTCATCCATTGCAAATTTTCGTTTTAACTGAAAATATATTCATGTAAAATATTAACTCACGTTACGACTTTGTTTTATCATGCGAATTCCATAAACGTATGATCTGAGACCACGAAGTTTCAACCAATCACAGGCTTCATTTTGTGTGGTGTGACCTGAATAATTGCGTCATACTTGCTGCGGCGTCATACAACAACAAAATTTATCGCCATCTAACGGTAAATTTACAAATTATAATTTTGATCCCTTTTTTGGTTTTCGTTAATGTTTGGTAAATTAAAATAATTATTATATTAAATAGTTTAAAATGGAAAGTACTTCCTTTAAAAAAAGGGGAAATACAGCAAAACGAATAAGAAAGAATGTGTCTAGTTCAGACAGCAGTGATGAAGATGAACGTTTAAAGTATGTATTGTGTTTTTGTGCCGGGTTTACGGACCACAAAAATGTTAATTCATCAAGATTCCCCACCAAATTTGTTAAGTTAATTAATAATATTTTGTATTAACTTGTAAACAGATCCACTTTGGAAACAACCAAGGAGTTACAAAAAATAAGAAAGCGAGCTAATGGCATAAGGTATATTGTATTTAATATTAATAATTATTATTATTGGTGAGAAGGGATATGTAAATTTGATTTTGTGTTTATACAGCGCGACGGAGTTAACGTTAGGTAAAAAGGTTGTCTTAGAAGCAGGAGCTTCAATATCTGTAAGGGCCCTTTATATTGATATTAAATCTATCAATTACGTGTAATGTAAAATTGATTACATGTATTCCCTATTCACTTTAGGACGATCCATTCAAATTAGAAACTGGTGGATTAATTAGTAAAAAAAGTTTGAAAAGTGGAAAGTGAGTTAATAAGGTTAATCTTACGACCTGTAAGAAAAGCTCCATATTAAATCATTTACATAATAATATATTCATTTTTTTAAATAGGCTAGTTGATAGTGATGGCATAGCTATTGGAACTGCGTTTTCAGCTGAAACAAATTGCAGGGATGAAGATGCAGAAATGTAATAATAAAATTAATGTAATGTTAAATCGTTTAATAGAAGACATTTTTAATCTTTAGGATGAAATATATTGAAGAAGAATTGAATAAGAGGAAAGAAGCAAAAACGAAATTAGACGAAAAAACTAGGCTAGTTAAAAAAAATATTATGTAATGTAAAAAAAATGTAATGTAGGCTATTTTACATTCATAATTTTTAGGAATGTAAAAATTGATTCCGATTCGAATGACTCGAGCAGCGACGTTGAATGGTATACAATAATTATTGTATTCGATTCTTATTATCTAAAATTATTCCACGTTAATAATTTCTAGGGTAAAGAGACCAGAAGATGCGTTATACGCTGTGCCTGAGCATTTGCGTGTATCTTCCTCTAAAAAATCTGAGGAAATGTTATCGAATCAAATGCTGTCTGGAATTCCCGAAGTTGATCTTGGAATTGAGTAAAGATGTTCAAATTTATAATCTTGACGTTATATTCTTAACCACATTTTTTCTTCCTTTTAGAGCAAAAATCCGCAATATTGAAGCAACTGAAGATGCAAAACAACGGTTGTTAAGGGAAAAAATGAATAAGAAAGATACACCATCCCAATTTGTTCCCACTAATATGGCTGTAAATTTTGTTCAACACAATAGATGTAATGGATTTAGTTTTTAAAAACTCATTTAGAAAACGAATTTTAAAGTTGGGTTCTATTTTAGTTAATATTGAAGTTGAAGCGCCAAAGTTGAAAAGGATTAGAGAGATGAAACCAGTTCCAGTTGTTGGTGACACCGACATTGGGGGAATTAATTTTAAAGGCGATGACAAAAGAATGGGTAAACAGAAAGACGACGACGAAAAAGCTACAGACGATTTTCATTTTGAGAAATTTAAAAAGCAATTTCGCCGATATTAAATTTAACAAAACTAAGTTACTTGAAATACAGTATAAGTTTATGTAAATATTTTTTTTAATAAAGATTTTTTTTCTTTATGCGAATTAAATTTGCATGAGGTATGTATTGAAGAATTAACAAAAATAGTAAGCTAATTACTGCTACCTACGATTTATTACTCTTCCTGGCTACCAGTTCCCTAGAAATAATTACTCTCTGAATTTGCGACGTCCCTTCATAGATCTATTTAAAAATCAATATTTTAATACATGGCATCATTTGAATACGTTAAAAATAATTACTTGAAAGATTTTTGCATCTCTCATTAACTTCTCCACAGGATATTCAGTGTTAAAACCGTTGCCACCAAATATCTGTACAGCATCAGCTGCATTCTTATTGGCAATATCACCAGCATAAGCCTTCGCAATGGATGCGTAAAATGTGTTCCTTCGTCCTTGATCAAATTCGTAACTTGCTCTTTGGTAAGCCATTCGAGCAAGTTCTACTCCGATCGCCATTTCGGCTAACATGAAAGCGACTGATTGATGCTAAATTATGCGTCGTTAATAATTTAGAAACTTTACATAATGTTATCGTAAAATTACACTTTACCTCGATAATACGTTTACCAAACGTTTTTCGTTCTAAAGCGTAATTCGTGGCCTCATCCAAAGCTCTCCTTGCAAGACCAACAGCCCCAGCTGCTACCTAATAAAGTTTTAAAACAACTAACTTTTGATCATCGTTATTATTTGATTAGGGATTATTACTGGAGGTCTAGTTAAATCAAAGGCACCCATGGCAATTTTAAATCCGGCTCCTTCCTCAATTAAAACATTCTGGTAAGATAGGATATCAAATAATATTTTTTTAATTTTATGCTTCCTTAATAATACTGTATACTTCTTTGGGAACGACTACGTCTTCAAATGTAATTCCACGAGTGTCAGAGGCGCGTTGACCCATATTCATTTCTTTTCGACCAACAGTGATGCCTGGGGTATCTCTATCGACAATAAATCCAGTAAAAGCCTTATTGGTGGGTGCTTTGGGATCTGATTCGGAGCGGGCCAAAACGAAGTACCAATTTGCTACACCGCCGTTTGTGATCCACATCTTTTGACCGTTCAAAACATAGTGATCGCCTTTTTTCACAGCTTTTGTTTTAATACCGGCTACATCAGACCCAGCACCAGGTTCAGTAACGCAATAAGCCTAAAACATATTCCCATGAAAATTATATTTTGCTCCTATTTTTAAAGTGCTTTTGTAAGTAAACTTACGCATAGCTGAAACTCCTCAATTAGTCGTCCCAGATATTTTTTTTTCTGAGCTTCATTCCCGAATAATACAACAGGAGCCACCTGAATCGGTATTTATAAACTTTAATACATATTATACATATAAGTAGAATGTATACCGGCAATTACAGTATTTTATAAAGCAAAAGATTTACCCCCAAAGAGTTTGCTTCTATTGCAGTTTCAATTGCAGTACAACCATATCCAAATTCTTCAGCTAACATGCAGCCATCAAATAAAGAAACATCTGAACCGCCTAAAATTTTATCAATGTCAAGAAAAAATTAAATTTCAAACACTGACCATTAAAATGTAAACTTATTATAGACCTACCATATTCAGCGGGTACATGTTTATGAAGTAATCCCAAACTCCAAGCTTTTTTTAATATGTCCCAAGGATACTTTAATCATTGATTAATTTATTCAATATATAATTTTATCCATTTAGTGTAGAACATTTATTTAAATAATTTACTTCGCCCGTTTTATCATGATGTGCAGCTTTAGGGATGATTTCTTCTTGGCAAAATTTTTGAGCCATAGCTTTCAACTGCTTATGTTCTTCAGTAGGCTCTACAACCAGTATATTTTGTTATTAATCACTAACTTTACCCATACATAATTTTATTTCATCACTTACCAAAACTAAATCCTCCAAGGTTTACATTTCCAGCAGATGATTTACTATAGGCCGCTGCAGTAATTCGTAGAATATTTGCCCTGGATTTAAGCAAATTCCTTCCCGACGCAATACGTGAAAAAGCTGTTCCCACCTATAAAATACATGTACAATAATTATCATAATGTAATTTATATGGGGTATACATGTACTTGCCATTTTAATAAATAATATTTCAAAAAAATCTTTGTTACAGCAAATTTCCAAGTCTTGAGCAACGTGCAAATGTCTTGAGTAGCCCACAGATAGGGATTGGGTAAATAAATCGGCAAACCCACTACCAAAATGTCAAACTTTAAAATAAAATATAAAATGCATTAATTGATCTCCATTTTCATCATAAACATTGCCGCATATGATTAGTTTTCAAAAGAAATTACATTAAAAGTCGAAACTTCAAGGTCACCTTAGTTTGCTTTTCGTCTGCCGCTACAAGTCATGTAAACCGCCCTCTCGCCTATTGTATTTCGATCACTTTTAAGTCAAAAGTCTGAAAAAATTTTTTCAAGTTTTAGATTATGCGTAGCAATAATTCTGCCAAAAATTTCTAAATATAACATGTGAAAAATAAGCACGATAATAAGCATTATAATAATTATTATCCAGAAATATCAAATATTTGAAATTATAAAAGGCAACTTCAGGGTGATCCCTATTAATAATTATGATGTACGGGGTTAATTGTACAGTATGTAGCGCATCATTATTTTCATAGGTAGGACTAATTGAAACTGAAGCAAAAATGCATAGGAAGGATTATCTCTTTCTTTCCACTTTTCCTTATCTTCTTTCATAAGTTTAAACTACAGTACCAAAAAAAAAAAAAAAACTTCAAAAATTCTTCATCTGCGCACAAAATGTAACTTTTTTAAGTTTTTTTTTTTTTATTATTATTATTTTGTTTCGGAATTAACGACTTGGAAGATATCTTTCGTCTTCCCCTCGCAGAGGGGAAATTAAAAGAATGGTTCAAGAGGGAACAGTACACAAGTACATAACATTTTGAAGAGAAGGGGAAAAAGTCAAAACGAAAAAGGTTTTGCGACTAAACAAAGCTCCCCACATCGATATTTTACACTTTTACAGCATTTTCTTTGGTTTATTACACAACTAAAGTGAGATTAGCAGCTATAGAGAGCAATCGAACTAGCTTGGCCATTTAGGTACATCAGCGAGCGATTCATAACACGTGAATAGCAGTGAATGCTATGGAGTGGGCCATGCAGCAACTAAATCATCCAAAACTATTTTTAATGGGCGATAACATCGCAACACTTTCGTTCGCAATAAATAAGATTGGCCAAGACCCACATAAGAGCTGAGGTTTTATTTCACGAAGAGTAGTTTTGTCTGATTTTAAGACTCATACGAAGAAATTCCTAGAATTGAGATCTCCTATCATCTTCCACGCATTTTTTATCTGCAACCTTTTAATGCGAATGTTGGTGCGCGAAGGTTCGCCGCAGTTTACACTTTTCTTTTGAGGACTGATACTTCGTTTAACGAGTAACGAGGTTAATTTGTTTCAAATAAAGACAACATTAAAATCCTGAAACAATGCTAACGAGAACGGGTACGTCATTAATAGTTTATTTAGGCAAAAGAATACAATTTCTATCTAAATTCTACCGCTTTCTATCGAGTTTAAGAAATGATGGCTTTAAGAAAACGATTCTTTGCAAGCATTAAATTATTATTATGCAAATGAGAGTTATTAAAATGACCTAAATCTTGTAAAACAAAAAATGGAACAATGAATTTTTCTTAATTTATTACAAATGAATGCAAAAAAAAAAAAGTCGCCAAAATATAAAATTATCATTACCGGTACGGCACTTTGTAATTTAAAATTAATATAGTTCTTTCCTGAAATCTAAGTTTATATTAAAGATTTTAATCATTATTTTGCTTTTACCATTTTTTTTAATGTTAACTTATTTCATGCTAACTTTTTTTGCTAAAAAAAAATAATTATCAGTAACATAACCATTACAAACAAAATGTTAAGAATTTTTTTGCCCTTTATAAACTTAAAACAAAAACAAAAAAAAAAAAACGTCCTGCCCTCTCTTTGCTTGCACTTTCATCAAAATACTGCTGTTTAATACGTTCTTTGAATAATCATTTAAAAAAATATAATTTTATAGGCTACAACATTATAATAATTAATAGTTTACTAATTTATGACGTCTTTGATACTGTAGAAGTCAATATAATAATTTTAAGTTGATCTCTAAAATATCCCTTAAAAACAAAATAATTATAAACAAATCGAATATCAAAAGAAAGCGGTGTAAAACTACCGTAGCCGAGGTTATAAATAAAGAAAATAAGTGGCCCTTGACAACGCCCGTTGCATAGAAAGTATGTCATCACGATACAATAAAATAATAAATTTTAAAATCGGATGACTTTAGTTATAGCATTTCTTTATCTTCTTTAACACTTGAAATTCTTTCGTCCCTCGAAGAATCTTTATTGCATCCACATAAATGACGTAATTAGAAAATCATGTGCGCCAGTACAGTATTTTGACGATTTTTTTTTTTTTGGTCGCTAAAGATTAGGAAGAGAGCGAGATGAGTGAAAAATAATACAGAACTGGGTAGATGAAGAGAAAAAAAAAAAAAGTCATAAAAAGTGTCCCGGAATTTCAACTTCCAACAGAGTCACCGAGTCCAAAATAAACATGGAACGATGGAAGAGATAAGTCAAAGGTCATGCGCTGTTGTCCATTCGTTATTCGGGGAGACGTAAACAGGTGCTGGATGCCGCGTCAAAATATGAAAAAAAGAAAGTCGGGGGAGGAGGGGAGGGGGGTAAAATTTAATGGGAGATGGATACAAAATGGGTGACATCTGGCTTGGAAAATTTAAAACTCACAATATCGCATCTGCAAATTCAAAACTCTTTGAAATTTGAGCTAGTTACTGCCACTATAAATAGAAGTACAGTACAGTCTTTCCTGTACATGTAAAACGCATACTACATGTAGTGGATCACCAACTCTATTTTCATTTTTCGTAAAGAAAAATATTTTGAGAGAAAAAGTTTGTAATCGGAGAGTCACTTATAATGCAAATAACTTCAGACTTGCCAACAAATAAAAGCTCGCATTAAAAAAAAAATTTTTTTTTTATAAATCCTTGTGCTTTTCATGGTAGCATGAATTAAGACAAAATCAGTGCTTTTTCTATCCATATTTCATTTAATACTGCATAATATCATTTAAATTCAGCATAATCATATAAAAATCCCCACTGCCAATCCATATTAATAATTTTAAAAAATGTAACTTTTTTTTTTATAGTTTTCTTGTTTTTAAACTGTCTGTGGAAGCAACGCCAAAAAAATCCTTAAAATTAAATGCATTTTGTAAATCCAAGCACATACAGCTATCACAAACCTTAATCACCGGTTAAAAGACAAATAAATGCTCGCCCTTAATTGACAAGTGCATTGAATCGCGAGTGACGGCAGCAGAATTGTCAGATTGAAAACGAGATTTTATTTGTGTAGACTAAATGATGTTAAGTAAACGTCAGAAAAAGTTAGTTTTATCAATTGCAAACAAATGTTGCGTAAGCAAAAACCATAAAAAAAAAAAATAATAATAACAAAAAAAAAAAGATAAAAGAAATTGCAGTGGTGGTGGTGCAATTGCCAAGTTAATGTCAAATTTTTTTTATTGAGTTTGAGGAAACTCGGCTTAACATTAATTAATCAATAAACTTCCTGATTATCAAGGACAGTAATATCGATTCGATTCTCACGAGACCCATTATACATTATGCCAACCTAATAATACATTAGATTGCATTGGAAATTGTCCAAAACACTTGCCAATGTTATCAAATAATCATCGGATAGCCAACAATAATTTTGAATAGCATTTATACATGAGAACGCGCACTGCAGTCGCGTTTGGCGCATTATAATTATTATTAAAAAAAAAAATTGCACGCATTTTCGAACGAGTTAAAAATTTGAAAGAGTATTATTTTTCATTACATCTCTTCCTCTGCTTTCTCCTTTAATTTCTTTGGCCTCAACAAATGCGATGCGTGGGTTAAATTAGCTTTCAACTTTAAAAATGACTAAAGCCATTCATTCGTACATTAAATCAGGCTGGCATCAAAAACATGTATACAGTACAGTAAATCCATATTGAAAATTGATGTTAAAAAGAAGAAAAAAAAATATACTGTAACAAAGTTTTTATATTTCCGCATCTTCAGCAGACGTCTTTATGCTAAATTGAGAAAGGAAAAGGGGGGCATGAATCAAAAAAAAAAAAAAATGCATTTCTTCCGGGAGTCAGCGCCCCCTTTCAAACCCTGTAAAAAAAATTAATTTATCTACTGTGATCCCCGAACAATACAAATGTTTTCCTGTTTATCATCCCAAGATTAATTTGAGCGAGCAGCAAACTTTCGATTAAGAAATTTTTTGATAAGGAGATAAAACGTTATCAAAGTGCATATTGACGAGGAAGAAACGGTCATTGGGATCGAAATGTAAAGTACAATGCACAATACCGTACTCCATAATAAAAAGCTGACAATGCTTAACACGCAGAACTATCATGTTACTGTATTGACTACCGTATGAAAACTCATTACGGTATTAATACTATTTGATGATTATTATAATTAAATTATTTTTTAATTAAAATTTTATTTTATAAAAACACTTTAATGCGTGACTTTTAAGTCATTCAAATTATTCATTTTAACGTATACAAGTTAAAAAATTTCATCGACTCATTGACCTGTAACGCACAGTACATGTATTTTAGTATCGAGGCGTGGAGAACTCGAGAGTGAAAATAATTAAATTGGTATTAATTTTAATCTGACCTTTAAAATGTTTTTGATGATAAAATGTTATTTACAAGTTTGAGGTCAAAGAAAATTTAGAAAAGACAATTTAACGTCTCAGTTTGCACAACTGAAAAAACATCGGTTTAACGAACTACAGTACATGTAGACCTACTAGATAACAAAATTATTTTTGTTGCATTAAAAATTCTAACAAATCAAAAATTCTCAAAATGTAAACTATTATTTTCTTTAAAATAATAATTTAAACACTACTTAATGTGACATGACAAGGAGTTTCTATGAATTATTTTTAAACATTTCGTTGTAGCAATCAAAAGTTTTTTAGGTAAAACCAATACATGTACCGGTAATACTCGTAGAGCATGTGTACTGCAGAAAGCTTTCAACCAACAATTTTATTAAAAACCCTTTACAGTTTTTAATAATAATAAAAGGATCTGAAAGTTCAATGTAAAGCTGCCAACCCAAAAGGATGCCATGGTGTATTAGTAGCTTTTTACAAAATTAATACAAATATTGTAAGCTTATAAAATAAAAATGTTGGTTAATTGCCTTGAAAATTAGAAGGTTTTTACATTGAAGGAATACTTTGAAGAAATTTTAAAGTTGGTGGTTTCGTGGAGAACATTAACTTGAAAATTCCATTATGGAGTACGTCCAGTACATGCATGTACCATTTACAAAAAAAAAAAAAAATGTTACGTCTGGTTCCCAAATTAATTTTTTTGTCTAAATTCAAAAGTTTTAAATATTTAATTTAAACTGTAATTACTTTTAACTTACTACTCCAGTATAAATTAATATTGTATGTATTACCTAAGGTACAGTACTATACTTAATAGCGATTTCAAAACTTCAGTAGGCCTACTTGCACTTACTGCGGTGATTTTAACTTCAAAATGTTGCAAAGCAAGCATTATACGATATTCCAGTAAAGTGTTTTCTTTTTTTATGGAAAAAATTTAAAGCGATGCTATAGTGTGGTACAGTACTATAATATAAAAACTCGCAATTTTTTTTTTTTTTGTGGTAATAAACTGTTTATAAAGTGTAGCCGTGAGGACACCTACAGTTTCGTTTCGAGTTTAGTCATCTGTATCGTCAATTACGTTATGTATAGACGACCCGATCAAAATATAGGATCTGCACCATTTCGTACTCATTGGTTAAAAAGCGATCCGAATAGGGAGGACAAAGAAACCAAAAATAAAAAAAAAATCCAGGTTGTCCCACCCAACGCCTAGTCAAATCGAAAGACAATGATGGAACAATGGAGAAATTGGCGATGAAGCTTAATAGAGCGTGTAAATAAAGAGGGAAAAAATATTTGAGACCTCAAAAAAAAAAAAAAATTTTCTCAGCGTGAAATGGACGTCGCTCGTGTCGATTTTTTTTCTATGTTGTTGTTTGTAATAGTAGCGCTGTTTGAATTTTGCGTGGCTAAAGGTCGCGTCTGGATTCTTCAGATGATCGTGTTTGCTAGAGCGAAATGAATGGGATCTAGGTAGAAATGTGGGCGAGGTTTAATCGTTTCACTTGCACTTCCTGCTCGCGTTTTAATAAGAAGCGCGCGCGTTTCCATCAGCGTTCGTTTCATTAACGAGTGGAGAAATAATTAGTATGTTTTCGAGTTTGCGGAGGTGGATAAAGAGATTTGGCACGCTGTTTTTAAACTGGGGTTGTTCAACTTACGACTTGACTTTGAAAAACATTAAGTTGCCAGAGGGCGCCACACAATAATTTTTAAGCTGATGCGTGGGTATACAGCGTCAAAATCTTTTAAACATCAATTATGTACCTACATGAAAATTATCAACATTTCTCCCCCAAATTTCAACTCGCGTACTTAATACCGGTACAACGAAATTTTAAAAAGAGTAAATTTAAATACCGTACCGTAGGACTATTACGCAAAAATTATTAAATTAATTTCAAAAAAAAAATTTTTTTTTTTGTGGGCTAGACAAATTAAATTCTAATATGTAATACAAATCCCCTTATTTTATTAACTTAATTAACCGTAATTTAATTAAAAAAAACAACGTTATTTATATTTTTTTCAATTGAAACCTTGTTGTTAAAAAGTAATCGAGTGTAACCGCTCAATAAAATTAATAAAATTTGTTTTAATAGACAATCTTGAATACTTTTTTTTGAAAATGCAATCAAAGTAAACAAACGTCTGAAGCAAGAAATTTTCACTATAACGAAATTGTTTGTTCCGGTTGAAAAGCTTACCGGGGAAATCAATTTCACTTCGTCGATAAAAACCAAAGTTTCCGTGCGGAAAATATTATTAACCGTATCGGTACATTACAACGAAAAATTTCAAAATTAAAGCAAACTTTTTTTCTAAATACCGTAACAAAAATTCTGTATTTTAATCGGCAATCACGGTTTATTCTATTAAAAAATCATAAAATGTATTACAGATAAAGTAGGAATATTTGTCTATAATAATTGAAGATAAATATCCGGAATAAACAACAAATTTCCCGGATCCTCTGAATTTCATCCTTTTATAACCTACTACAGTACCGGTATTAGTAATAAAAGTTTTAAAAAATTCGAAAAAATTAAATATGCCATCCGTAAAAACAATGATTATAATTAGAATCACTAAAAAATTAACGAAGCGAACTTCAGGCATATAAAATCTGAATAACTGTATTATAATAACGTTGCGGATAACAATAACTGATATGGAAAGAATATAAATATAATTACGGCAATGCATTAATAATTAATCTCTTTGAATACATTACATGTACGTTAATCTTTTTTCTTCCGCAGCGCGAATGAATGTCCGCATTATGTAATAAAAAAAAATGCACCGTAAAAGTGTTATTTAGTTTTTTTTTTTTTTTTTTTTTTAAATTCATAGTCGTCGTTAGACACTATTTATGTATTTTTTTTAATCTTTGACAATTCAGCTTAGAATTATGCTTTCAAACTATACTTCAAATTATGCTTTTAACAAGTTAAAAAGTGTGCTAATATTAAAGTGACGCAATCACGAACCGTGCTAACCTACAACAGCGAGGATTTGGTTAAAAAATGTTTCAAACCCGGAAGAACGCGCGAAATAAAAAAATAAAAAAAAAAACGCGCTACTAATCACGTTTCTAAGAGTCGCTGAGGTTAGTTAAGGTCAGCAGCGTCACCGTTGCGCCATAACAACCGGTTTTCTATTTATTTTGAAAATAGTCCATCGTTTACACATTTCCAATTCAATTCTGTTCATTTTCTGTTTATCCTTAGCCCCATCTCTCTACGCTGCCTGATAGCATCGATTCGACGCGAATTTGGTTGACAATAGCAAAAAAAAAAAAAAAAAAATTCTAAAAATCTTTAAAAAAAAAAACTTCTCTTAAAATTATTAAATATATTTATTAATTTATTTTATACAACAAGTTGTGAATTATTTAAACATTGATCTAGAGAATCTCTATATACAATACAGAATTGAAAACAATTCATTTTGGCGTGTTTATATTCAACGAGCATTTTCGTTAGAAAATAACCGAATTCTAGAAATCTGTTCGTGTTTTCATTAATTTATCTTCGAGATTAATATTTTTTTTTTTGACGAGGAAAATATTATTATTTCTAATTGCGTTTACTTTGCTTGGCTAATTTGTTCCGTATCAAATTTTACCTCTTTTAAAAAAAAATTTTTTTTGTCCATCCTGAAACTCTTAACATTTCCAATACTCGTACATCTAACGAATGTAATTACTATAGCGTGGCGTTAAATTTAATTTCATTGAAATTGCGTAATCAATTAAGTAATAATATCGAATGTCATAATTGAGGCGAAGAAACAGATTCATCTAATTAACGATGAATATCGTATTTTGATTGTGTCAATAATCTATGACACAAAAACGTAATTCAAGCACACAAGAAGTAAAAAGGCAAAAAAATAATTGTGTGTACAAATGCGTTGAAAATGTGGAGCACCCAAAAAAATACAAAACAATCTTCTAATTACTTTACTCACCATAATTTTCTCACTATTCAGCATGAGTTAAATAATTATAGGGAAGATAGTTTGCACGCTTAAAAAAAACAAACAACTAATTTGTGGAAAATTCCCACTCAAACTGGCGAATTAACAAATCTAACTACAAAATCTTGTCTAACAAAAAAAAAAATTATAACTCGAATTTTGATGGCACTTTCCATTTTCTTAATATTGTTTTTTGCTTAAAAAACTAACAGAAAAATACGAATAACTTTTTAAATTAATATCTCAGCATTAACGGTCGAATAATTAATTATTAAACTTGACAAAATACTGTGTCCTCGCATCGACATTTTACACGATCTAGATTATAAAACCTATCGATAAAATTAAAAACAACAACAACAACAACAAACAATTAACGCTGCCAAATGAATTACATCGTAACAAATTTTCAACATGATTATTTTCAAAATTTAAAAAAAAAACTTTCGAACAAATTTACTCGCATTCGAAGAAATGTGACCACAAAAATACCGTCAAACTTGGAGGAAAAAAACAAAATAAAAAAATAAAGTCTACTGCATTTATATCGAACAAAAACAAGAAATAAACCGATGTTACCGCGTTTTCCTTTTCGATTGCTTACACATTTTTCTTCTTTTGAGTATCATTTCGTAAAGAATTTCTAATCCTTCGTCTAATCCGTCGCCTATGATGGCGCACGCGGGCTGCACGTGCCACAATTGCTGATGCGAGCTTCCTAGTTCGGGTAATCCCAACAGTTTCTCGATCTCGGCCGGTTCTTTGGCTCCGGGTAGGTCTTGTTTATTCGCCACCACCAAAATGGGCACGCCGACATTTTCCGGACACCTCACCGTCTTCATCAATTCCATTTTCGCTTCTTCCATTCGTTCTTCGTCCACGCTGTCCACCACGAAAACAATCCCGTCCGTACACCGCGTATAAGATTTCCACAAGGGTCGTAACTTATCCTGACCCCCCACGTCCCAAATAAAGGCGAAAATGTTGCCCTTAATCTTCACTTTTTCGCAATTAAATCCGATGGTGGGCACCGTGTTGAGATATTGATCGAATTTTAAACGGTATAAAACGGTAGTTTTACCCGCCGAATCCAATCCCAACATCACCAGATGTAACGTGCCTTGGATCGATGGGAGACTATCCAATATGGCCCTTGGTCCTTTGGCCACGTTGGCTCCCATATCACACACCCAAGCAAACGAGAAGAATCAAAAAAAAAATCAATTGCGGATTAAAAACTCCCGCATATTTCTAGGCAGCGAATACTCCCAAAAAAAAAAAAAAAAAAAACCACAAGGAAATGGTTATTATTGAAAACAGGTAAGCGGCGCAAGATGGCCGCTGGATTACGCGCCAAAAACCAATTTATTGATGAGGAATTAAAATGGGCCAAGCACCTGATATCATTTTCTCACCGTCAATTCCTATTTTAAATGAGCGTCATCTTCATCCGGGTCGAACCGCATTTTCACCGTCACGCTAACGCTTGCGTTACGGTAAAAGAAAAAGGTATACTGTATACAGTATAAAAAAAAGCAAAACGTTACCTCGGTCAAAATATTGATGCGTTTAGAAATATCGATCGCGGATGAGTTAAGTTTTAATCACAGATGTTTGCACTGGTAACGATGTTAACCGCAATAGAATAACAGCGTTTCATCCAACGAAAAAAAATATATATATAATTCAATAGCGTAACAAGATATGTGTGTACCTGTCTGCATGCGAAACGTTACTGTAGCATGCCAGGTGTTGTTAACCTCGTTGAATTGTACCACGGTTAAAAATTCAATTCGTTTTTACCGTAAGATTCGTATTTTCTTCCTTATTTTTCGTTACTTCTACCCGCGCGTGTTACGTTGTGTCGTTTAGCGGAAATTTGAGATTCGATTTTATGAAATACAGTACAGTAGTTTGGAAATGATGATGACCGTGGTTCGAGCGAGCGTCAGGCTTGGTTGTTGTTGTTGATAGTCGGAGAGCTTTTTCGTTAAACGAGCGTCCCCGAAACCAACCAAGCCACACACACTCGCTAATCCCTACACTCTGCTCAGCCTACGCACAAAGCGGCTACAATCGCTCCGAGCGAAAAAGACGTTGCACTCACACCAATATTATTGCGCTTCGTACGCATGCGCGCATATCCGATGCTCAAGGATACCGCTGGCGAGCCAACTTAAGTTTCTGCGGTTGCGACGTTTATGAAGCGTTCAATTTATTAGCGAATACTGTATTTCATTCTAATCTAAATCTCTCCTATTACCATACAAAATAACGACGCCTCAACTCCTTTGATTCTCGAAAAGTTTTAAAAAAGTAATAAAAGAAATATGATTCTGAATATAATTACAGTATATATATTAGTCCTGGAATATTTTTGAAAAAAATTACGGTAATTAAGAATCACCAATATAATTTTTATCTAATTTTTAACCAATCGAAAATTATTGTGATTGGTAACGTTTAAAAAGATGCTAAAAGTATGCTAAAAAATGGAATAGTCATTAATAAAGATGAGAAACCTAACCCTATTAGTATATTATAATACTCGAGCATGTACCGGAATTTCATTTTATCAATAATTTCAGTATTTGATGTCAAATGGATTATCATACCAGTAAACAAATTCTTAATAAAATACAAGTACAACTATGTACTTGTATATCTTGGGGAGGGGGATTGCGGGACCTCGGAAAACTTTATTGGCAGGGCCCCAATGGGTACCGGCGCAAATCAGTAATGGATTTAAAAGTTTGCTACCCGTAGGTCAATTTTTGATGCGGCCCGCATATTGACAAATTTGGCAAAAATATGGGAAAATAAAGTGTCGAGCTTGTAAAGTGCATAATGATTTTTTTTCTCTAAAAGCTGTACATTTACAAACTTGCCCAAGAGGCTTCGATCAGCAGCCAGAAAAACAGAAGTCGAAGCCAGGGCTGTTAGCTCGTTTATGAATTAAAAATACACAACCCCGCGGTATACCTAACGGTTTTATTTTCCTTGATAATTATGAAAAATATTATCAAAAAAAGATGTGTGCAAAATATCTAGCTTTTATAATTTAAAATTTTTGCATAAAATTTGGCGGAAATTTTCTTACACCTTTAACTGAGTCTTCGTAATAATAAAAAAAAAATTGCCTAATAAACATTTATTATTTTTAGTATGTTATTCATAAAAAATTTAATGTCCTCTAAATGTTGGGTATTTTCATAACTATGGTATTTTTCACTACATACAGTACAGTATATTTTACCGTATAACGGTATAAGAGATTTTCAGTATACAATGTACTGATTTAGTAAAAATAATAATTAAATAAATAAATTTGAAGCAATTGAAAATTACGGTAAATACTGTATATATTATATAGATATATTTTGTTACTAATTATTGTTATGCACATGTATTTAGGAAGAACCAATAAAATTGTAATCAAACACATTATTGTTAAACTACATGTTTCTATTCTAAATAAGGTTGAACACCAAAGTGCGTATTCATTCGCGTTGCTTGTTCGCGAAGTTATCAAGTCCGTATCACACTAGATCCGCATCCCCATAGTCAGGCTCGTCTCGCACTAGCCAACTACATGTATTCC
>JAQGAZ010001252.1:0-33333 GCA_034692225.1 Polydesmus complanatus | reverse complement strand
AAAAAAATCGATTTTCCTTAAAAATTGACATAGTTATTAATTTTTCAAAACTATACTTTATCTTTACGGACACGTTACTACCGCATACACTGTATTTCGTAACTATGACTATGGCTAGATCTATAACGATTACCTTTCGATCCACTACAATGTAATCGATCTTTTTTTTTTTTTTTTTAAAAAAAGGTTTCTAAAAATTGAAAAATACCAATAAAAGTTTCATAATTGCGCGCACAAAATATTCTTACTCGAAATATACAGTATTATGTAAATGAATACAAAGTCTGTAACCATAGAAGCCAATGGTATAAATAAGAAAAAAAAAAAAGTGTAAAGTGGAGAGGGAAACAAATTTATCCCTTACCTTTTCGAAACTGAAAGGAACAGGAAGAGAGAAAAATATCCTTTCTCTCGCACCGATACCATTTTCAAAAAGAGAAAGAGAAATAAAAAAAATGTTCTAGTTCTTTTATTAAAAAAAAAAAAAAAAACCCCCACCTCTAAACAATTTTTTTAACGATAACGGAACCATAAAAAAATCAAAAGTAAGAAAAAAAAAAAATAAAAAATACCAGGTAAGTTATGAGTCTCCCCAGCCAAAAAAAAAATGTCAAACTCTCCAAGTCTTTTCTACGAGCAACCACTAGACATGCGGTAAAAACATGCTGAGACACCTTCGAGTCCTATCACCCTCTTTAAAAAAGTTTCAATAAAGAAAAGAAAAAAAAGCTTAATAATAACAATAATAAAACAGTCATCATCATTTTTTATCCGTGAAAAATGCCCTTGTATGTCAACACTAAAAAAATGAAAGCACCAGCCCCATTTGATTTTTTGTGAACACCAAAAAAAAAAAAAAAATGGTTCCCAACACTTCCCTCTCTCCAAGTTCACAGAACACGTAAAGAAATACACCCCTCCATACTATATATTTTTTTTCTTCAATTGCACGAGATTATCGTACACATTAATATATTCAGAAGTTGGTAACTAATTCAACTTTATGGAAAAAAAAATATTCACCGGTATCAAAAATTATTTACCTCAAAATTACTATAAATGTTTGGGAAAAATGTTTTAAAAATACCGTCTTTTAGAATTAAAATAAATAGGATTTCATTATCTGGTTAATACAGTATACTAATTATGCTCGTTACCAAACATTTTAATAATAATAAAAAAAATGCTTGGTTACTCAAAAATTTAAATTTGACGAATGCAAAAAATATATTTAATGTATCTACAGTATATTTTGTTCGAATCCCAAATTTTGTACATAAATTTGAACAATTTTCAATAAAATCTTAATATCGTACTACAGTATTACAAACATAATTCCCAAACTAAACTATAGGTAATTCAAAATAAAATTCCACTACCGTATAAAAAAAACTGAACCTATAAAAACTTTTTTTTTTTTTGTTAATAAAAGAGGGAGAAACGCAACAATAAGCCCGTTATACCCCAATATTGAAGCAGGTACGCTTATTCCAAAATTATTTTAATAACAAAAAAAAAAAAAGTGGTGACCTCATACAATATGACCTGCATTTTTTTTTTCTTCTTTACTTTTCATTCATTGAAAAGTCTAGGAGACACAAAAGAAAAACTCATTAATCATTTTCGCTCTGACGAAACACGAGACAGCTACGACACAAAAATGGTCGCCAAAAAAAAAAAAAAAAAACACGTAGAAAAGCTGAAAATTCACCTTAAAAAAAAAAAGAGAGAGAGAGGGTCCTTTTCATAATCGAGGGTCACATCTATCGATCTTTTAATTCTACATAAGCAAACAATTTCCCTCTCTTCATTATTAATCGGATATCTGGAAAGTGGGAAATTTGAAAGCTCAGTTCAGTTGATGATGGATAGAGATTTCGGAATTAGAACTTGGAATCCACCGCAACCTATTTCTTCCACCCCACAAACTCCCCTCATATTATAAATTGACAGCGGGGGGGGGAAATTACTCGCTGACTCATTTATTCGCCAATAAATATTCCCATTTTTATAAATAAGCTTACTGGTAATAATAATAATAATAATAATAAATGTCTCGTTTGCATTTGTATACGCAACCTGCGCAAACTTATCCATCATTTTTACCTTGAAATTTTCGAAAAACTGTCGAAACTCCCATTTTAAATGTTATTAATCTCTCGAATAAACACAAAACCACATAAACTTTTGCATGATAAAAATTACCTGCAGATGTGCTAAATCCAAATCAAATAATTGTCAATTGAACAAAAACACAAAAAAAAATAAAATAAATAAATAAAAATACTCTTATTGTTTCAGTCATTTGAGTATTTTATTACGAGTGCATTACCTGCCGTTTCCGATTTCGAATCGTCCGTGTAAGTGCTTTGAACTTCGAAGAAGGAATTGGTGATGAAAAGGATTCCCAATTTGGGTTCGCTGGAAACCAGTTCTAAAACTTGGCGAACGTGTTCGGTGATGGAACAAGAGCTGCAAACCGACGGCGGTAACTTTCGTCGTTTTGCCGCCCAAAACATCCAGAATAACGTGCGCCTCTTTTTCTTCACCGTTCGACTCAGCTGGTTCCAGGCTTTGCACACTTGAGAGCAGCGGTTCAAGTCTCGCATAGGCAGCTGAATTAGGACGCGTTCTAGGATGGTGGGAATCCCGTTTAACATACTACCAAATTTATGATATTCGTTCTCTTTATCTTCTTCGTCATTATCGCGTTTCGTGTCTTTCGCGCTTTCATTTTTTGGCGAAGATTGCGATTCGCATACCACTGGCGATTCCATGCTTGCGACTGTTTTCGACATTCTTCGACGATTATTAACCCATGTGACAGTAGTGTCAATCGATTTATTAGGATCAACTTTAATTCCGCGAATGTCTATTAAGAAATTAAATTATTACTACTTATTTTAGATAAAAACTAGGTAAAGAAGAAAAAAAAAAATAACCTGTTGTCTTCGGCAAACAAAGTCCCCATATGACATTGAAAATGCTGTCTGCAAATTGCAAAGCATTTATTTAAGTGACGCAATAATGACAGCGCCATCTAGCGGTTATTCCAGTAAGCAAATAACACGCGCTATTTTAAAAATGCCCTCAAATTTACATTACATTAAATTATAAACTTTTACAAATATATTGCAATCGCAACAATTAATTAAAAAACTCCATTTGTTTTTGTTTTAAAATCGCAAGTTGTTAATGACTTAATAAGTAACTATTAAAGGAAAACGTCTTCACATTTATTTGGTCAATTTGATTTAAACAAGCGACTTTAAAAAATTTTTTTTAAAAAATCCTTTCAATATTTAATCAAAAAAAAAACGAGTTTACAAAAGTTTCAATACCCTTAGACTAAACAAATCACTAAATTACGACAAGTTAACGATGCACAAAATAATTCATCACAAAAAATGTATTATGACAACTTTCTTCGATCATATTATATTTTAAAAGTACTGTATTATAAAAAATGTATCTATTAAGCAAATAATTATTCCATCTAGATTGCATCAGATTTACGCCTTCAAATTAAAAATCGCTTTCACATTATGAATATTTGTTTTGGCTTCTCTAAATCAAATGAAATTGATATTAAATATAGAACATCCTATCGCGAGATTGTTTGGCAACACGATTCCTCTCATTCAAAATGCTTAAAATTTCCACAAAAAAGAGCTTTAAATAAATTAAAATAGGAATTCTAAACATAAATTATAATAATTATACAAAATAGTTAACAGTAAATTGTAGTAGTAAACATTTGATGGTGTATATGACCAGCACAAGTTCTGAATTTTACAATCCGAAATTGTTAAGAACGAAAAGTACGATCGAGATTAATGTTCTTAATATAAAAAATTACGTTAAATGTATAAATTATGAAAATTGCCAAAAAGCGGCAATTATATCGCGCGACGAAAAAATTATGACCATTTAACACAACATTTAAATTATGATTGCATACTGTTTTTACAGCTTTAGACCACAACACGAAAGTCCCGTAATAATTATCGGAAATGGAGATAAAAAATATAATTGAAGCCTCTAGCTATAAAATAGTAAAATGTATGGAAGCCGACGATTACTTGCTCTCAAACCCGTAGAAAATGTTCAGTCAGCGGCCGATTTCCTCGCGAGAGCCGCAATAGCAGAACCTTCGCAATGAGATTCAGAAAGTAAATGACTACATTCGATTTCTTCAGTTCTTGGAGTTAAAGGATCTGTTAAAAAAAATAAATGTAAATAAATCATAATTGAAAAAATAACAGTTAGAAAATGATAAATTATTACCGTTTTCTTCAGGCCAATGTTTATGAGAAGGTGCATAAAGTACGATCAGCGCAAAAACGTAAATGTTCCACATTCCGTAAACGCCGCAGACCACAGCAGAAGTGTATTCTACGTGAATGTCGTCGTCCCATTTCCACCTGCCTTCAGCCACTTGACCAATGATGAAAGAAATGACCGTGAGAGCAGCGCACAAAAGGGTAGCCAGCATCAAAAATTTAAAACGATAAATGATGCCCTACCAACAACAACAACAACAAATTAATCGCAATATAAAAAATCATTTTCAAAATTATTAAACCTCGTAAAAAACTCGTCGGGCGTTACTCATGTTTACAATATTAAGTCGCTTGAGTCGGATACTGCGAAATACTTTGAAAATCATGTAGCACAAAAATACAAAGTAAATGCACGCTGAAAATGCTGCACAAATAATGAAAGTTAACTAAAAAAAAATTAAAAACATGAATTTATTACAAATTTAAAATAAAAAGTTTAAGTGATTAATGACGTACAGCTAAATTGGTTCCAATTTCTGTCACCCAGATGCTGTAAAACAGATTTCTTAACTGAACTCCTCTAGAAAATTAAATAAATAAGCAATGAGTACATAAACTAATCACGAAATAATTATGTAGTTCTAAAAAATTAAACTGACTTACCGCTCGCACATGTCAAACACAAATAAACATAAACAACCAAAAACCACGGCACTCAAATTTTTCCAATAAGCATGAATGTGATTTCGTTCAACTTCGTCCTAAAATTCAATATTTTTAGTTTATATATGTGAAAAAACATAACAGTATATTTAATTTAAAAAAATATTTGCTCAATATAAAATCTTACCGTTTTAACCTTATCAGAAAGCATTAATTATTTTAAAATTAAATATTATTTAGTAAAACCAATCATTATCGGGGTAAAAATAAACAGAAACTATCCTAATAATATTCAACTCACCATCATGTGTTCTCCAGCAAAAACTAGCCAAAAACTCAAAAGTGTAGCATAGAAAATTCCTTGTCGAATATCACCAATGAGCAACATAAATGGCATATCGAAAACCAACGTTAGAAATTCAATCGGAACTAAAATAAAAGCACACATTTTTTAAAAAAAATGCTTAAATTAGCATCGAAAAAAAGTAAATACCATTAAGTTGAGTTAAAGCAATGCCTAAAGCAAAGAGCATTTTTTCCAATAAAGCCGGTGGTCTAGATAACATTTTAATTCTCCTCCAATACCACACCATTATTCCAATTATGCAGGGAAAGAAGAATGTCTTCATTGCCATCCAAACCATCGTAAAACCTCCATTTTGATTAATGACCTACAAATATTAATAAATTAATGTATACATATAAAAGTAGCAACTTTTTTTTTTTTTGTAAAAAAAAACAAAACAAAACATCACCACTAGATATAAATCCTGTAATGCTCCAATCTCTTGATTCATATTAGAAGACTTTTGAGTAGGCAAACGTAAATTCAGCAAATAAAAATCATGATGAACACTGCCGAGTTCAAACAACGACATTGAAGTACAGTTATAATATTGTCCTGTATGTACCTGAAATTATTTGAATAAAAACCAAACAGTGAAATTAAATTTAAATGAAAATAAATTAATATTTTGGAACCTTTCCCATTATATGCCCTTCACGAGTGCTTATGCTAACATATTAGGTATATTTTGACCGCAACAGCGAAGAGATAACTTCATAGATTTTATAATTACAGTAATTTAAATTTTTTTCCGTCTTTTCTAATCACTTTTTTAAACGTAATATGAATTACATAAACATTAAATTAATTACGACTCATCAAAAAGAGGAAGACATTTAACGGGGAAAAGCTATATCGATTACCGTACTTGAGTAGGTTCGTAGGGGCAATCTAAAATCCGTTCTTCCACTGAATCAGCTAACAATTTCCAATCGTCATCGCGATCACCACTATTTCGATAACCCAAACGAACGTCAATCGTTAACATAGGTTTCCCAACTAAAATAAATAAACGTCATTCTGGCGGTCTTAAAATTATAATATTCTTAAAATAAATTCTCGTTCAAAACCTATAGGATTGTTAGGATCGTGACTAATATCAAACTGAAGGATCCCGATGAGATTTTGAAACCACCGCGAATATTCCAGCTGAATTCCTTCTCTCGCCAACGGTAATTGAAAAGCGAACACGATGTCGTTAGCGGTGATTCCTTCATCTTTGGCGGTTAAGTCGGAAAAATCTATGATTCGTTCGCAAGGTGCCACATCTTTACTTTTAGTCCGAGGAATTGCCCATTTGATGGCTTCTTTGTTTTTTGAAGTCGACGCGTCTCGAACGACACATTTCGTCGCCAAAACGTTCATAGCATTATGAGGTGCGGGCGCTAATTAAGAACGGGAATATAATGTTTTCAATCAACTTAATAATTACGTATTATAATAGTAATATTTACCAATACAACCACCGATAAGAAAACAAGCGAGTTGACACAAGAGAAGTCCAGACACGAGAATCGCCAGTTTGCGCCCGCTCAAATTTTCTATTATTACGCCTCCCATTATACTAAAAAATTGGGATTTAGTATACTTCAATTACATAAGCATTCAATTAGTAATAAACTTTTTCTGATTTCTTAAATAGAAACGATACCCAACTGTATCAATCACTGGAAGTCACGTTTTCAACACACCTTTCAATCGAACTACCTAGGCGAACTGCTTATCCAAGCTACAGTAGGCTGAACGAAGCTGGGTAAGCAGCTTAGACGCTCATGCAAAAGCGTAGGCAATCATTCAAAACAATTTATTAATTGCTGCTATGACATTAAATTAGTTTCATATCAAATTTAATCTTCAAAATCATTCAAATAAGATGAAGTATCCAGCTGGAAGAAAATAGGTTGGAGTATTGACCTGTGTTGCTGCTGATCGGCTGAGCTGTAATCCCTCGACTATCGACCCTAGGTATAACTTTGGTAAATTGGTAGAGCCTGATCATTTTATTTGACAAAATTTGGCTCTATACAAACAAATTTTTGGTTTTATCTAAAATACTGTAATTATATCTGCTACACTCACATGACTGTATTAACTGTTTATAATTGTTTCCTTTTAGACTATCGTATTGCTTCCAGAGACGACTCAATTAAAAAAGCTGAGCACTGTAAATAATTATTGTAATGAAAAAGTAGGTTATTTTAACATTTATATGTTGTCAATTTTTGCTATTTTTAATTACAGTATTTGCAACAAATTCATAGAATGTCAAAAAGTGAAAGTAAAAACCAACGTGGTCGAGAGCTTAATATTATAAAGATTCCAGGTATAAAGTTAAGTTATACCATAATTTTAGTTTTAAAAACCTTATTTGGGTATATTTATAGATGCAATTTCAATAGGAGAAGATTTCGAAACTGAGAAAACCAAACATTTATCAAATGTAGAACTGCAAAGATTAGTTATGCTTCATCAATTAAAAAATTTTGAAGCGAAGAACGTACAGTTTTCAACCTGCAATGAAAGCGAATGTGATACTGAAGAAACGAAACATTTATCCGAGGATGACGGTGATAGTGAAGAGTATCTTTCAATAAGAGATTCCAAACGTGAAGAAGTAAGTAAATATTTATTTTAAAATTGAAACGAGTAATCAATTGAGATTATAATGAATTGAAATGTATAGAAAGCCAAAAAAATGCAAAGCAAACTAATGGAATTCAAACAAATAATGAATGACAAATGCAAGAAGAGGAAAACAAACCCTGAATGTGAAACTTTTGATGATGCAACATACTATAAAGCACTTTATAAAATTAGCAAAACAGAAATTGATAAATTAAAAGAAGAAAACGTAAAATTAAAGAAGAAATTAGAAGAAAAAGAAAAGGTTGAAGAGTTGATAAAAACATATCAAAGTTTGAACCGCAGACTTCAAAAGCAATTGCTCAAAATTATAGAGAGTAATAAAAGTAATTATAAAACTAATATTATTATTGTACAATAATACTATTTATATAATGGTCATCCATTGTTTGTTTCAAGATTGTGATGCTGTAGATGCAACACCGACTAAATTCACATTCTCAAAATTTGGGGAGACAAGTACAAGCCCTGATATAAGTGAAAATGTTTCGTCAAATAGTCTGGATTCAAATATCAATGATCACCCATCATCCATAAAAGTACATTTTAGCATTAAAATATTTACACTTCTGTATTTGAGTAAATGTATTTGTTTGCATTCAGTCTCCTGAAAATGAATGGCAAAATTTATTACAAGATGAAGAAGTGAAAACTGAAACTGAGGTATCGTAAGTCAAAATCTATTATTTTGAACAGTTTTGTGTGGCAAACAACGGGTTAATCAACTTAAATTTATAATACTGTATCTGTATCATGAATTTATAGAGTCGTACATTTTTTACAATTGAAAATGTTGGGCAAACAAAGGAAGGTGCCTACTCTAAAAATGTACAGTGTATTATATTTAACATTATGCTTATAATAAAAAAAATGCTGAAAGACAATAATGTTTTTATTTATAAAGGGTGCTGAAAGGGAGGTGTATTTGTCTGAACAACAACTGGATTACATAGACCAATATAAAGGTGATTCACAATACATTAAAGCTATGGCAGTAGGTGTGTGGGGCAGTGAGGTATTAAGTGCTTCATCTATATCTGGGATGGTACCCAACAGATACAAGCACTACAAAGCTAGGAAACCTCTTTCTCCAAAAAAATTGCAATTTATTAAAGGTATAAGCTATATATAAAAATAAAATAAAATACTACTCCGAATATTATAATTAAATTACTACATCTTTTAGATACCTTCAGAGCCAGGATGATTAAAGAAAATTGCTCTAAAACTGAAATTGAGCTAAGATTGAAGAGTGTTAACCGTTACATTTCTGAGAAGATTTCTGACCTAAGGAGAAAAGTTAACAGTGAAAGATGAGTAGCCTAGTTATATTTCCGGAATTTACGGAATTTTAATATTTACACCAGTTCCTTAATTAAAACTAATTTTCAAAATACTATATTTTTCCGTTATTTAAAAAAAAATATTTATCATTTTAGTAAAATTAAATGTAGTTACAAAAAATTGGGTGTTCGTGTTGTTTTTTTTTTTTGTTAATTACCTTATTACTTTAATTACGTTCAACAGACGTGTGTAAATTAGAATTTTATAAAAAAAAAAAAATATTACAAAACTGCCGGTATACTTTAAAATAAAATAACAAAAACATTCTTTCGTAAGTAAATAAAGTACAATTAAACGATAGAAATACTTTTTGATACTGTAATTTTAATATTGCATTTCCGATAATATAACACAATATAACACCAATAAACCATACCGTGGTAACTAATTTTATAGTAAATCGTACGCAAATTCGTATATTATTTTAATTTTCTCATGAATCTCAGCAGAAAATTACTGTAATTTTTCTTACAGTAATTGCTTGTTTGGAAATCTTTAAAAATAATTCTACAAGTAATATTTAAATATAAATCTCTAAAACAATTCAATTTTTTTTTTTTTAAAAATTTCAATGCATGTTTCAATATTATTCTTTTCCTTTTTTTAAAAATGTCAATTTCATGAAGTCTATTCCTGGTATTTATTAAAACTTCTCTTCAATTTGATTGGATAAAGCGCACTTCATTGTAAAAAATAACTTACTGATAATGTCTATAATCATTATAGACATTATCAGTAAGACAGTAACTGCCAAATTATTATTAAATAACAACTCCAATATTTTGTAATAGAAGGTCAATTTATATCAACCTTGATATTAGTTATATAAAGTACAAGTGCATGTAACCGGAGAAAAAAAAACCCCCCATTTTCTAAAGTGAGGTCAAGATTGATGCAAAAATGAAGAAAAAAAACTCATCATCAGAAATGGTTTTGCTGAATGTTTCTTTTACCAAACGTAATAAAAATAAATAGTAATAAAAAAGATCAGTAAAGCAGCGATAGAATCGATGAGACATAATTTATGTATGATCACACATCTTCGACTTAACCGTTGAACAAAACATGTATACTGACACACAGATGGTTTCGATGTCCTCGGACAAATGTTGTTTTAACCGATCTCTCCGAAGATTCTACGCGCTTCTTTTTTTGTCTCTGTATCATACTGATCGTTTTTCGCTTCTTTTTTTCTCTCTCTCTATACGCAAAGATCATGGATTGAGGTGAATCGAAGAAGAAGAAGCCGGTGAAATTATAAGCGAACGAGGCGGTGAATTGAGTGTAATGAAGCAGCTGATAGCCATTAGGCGACCATCGTTTACACGTCTGGTCAGCCCACTTTTTTTTTTTTTTTGGTTTATGTTTAGCTATTTTTTTTTTTTTTTTTTTATCAGAAGAAAAGATGTTAAAGAGTTGAAGCAGTTGGTGTTGTTTTTAGGTGCTTTAATTAAGTACCGCCTCCCACACCGTTATTTTCTGTCGTTTACGATTGTTACTGCAACAAAAAGTGCGGCGAATAGAGGAAAAAAAGAAAGTTCGGTTCCGACGTTGTTGGTTTTTTTTTTCCCTTTAGAAACCAATGCACTTTTATATATTTTTCTTATAGCTTTAATGGCTATTTTATTTCTACTCGTAAATGCTGTTAGCTTATTTGAAGTTATTGAATAAGTAAAGGACGAGTTAGTATTGGCGAGATTGTAAGGTACTATTGCGGTACGTTGACTCGTTTAAAGATTTCTTATCTGTCTGTCTGTCTGTATGTGTGTTTGTGTGTATGTGGTTGGTTAGGCACGCCTTATTAATAATGCATCGCACTCTACTCTGGCACTCTCAATTTCGAAATTAACCAAACGACCATTAAATTAAACGTTAATTCCGACGCATGTTTACGATTTGAAAGGAAAAGGGGAGATGGAATTTAAAATTCAGAAGCGCACGTTCGACAATATTTATTCACTGTGACTCTTACAAATTCCAAAAAAAATTAAAATTAAGGGATTCGGAAAGTTCCCTCGTTTATCGCGAGACATGTAGGCCTACTAGTTTTGATTAGTTTAAAAATTAATGAAACTTGGCTTTAGTACCTCAGTAAAAACGACGCGAATTTCGCAAATACCCAGTAGATTAAACTTTGACTAACTACATAAATACAGTATAACTTTTATATTTAAGAAACTTTTGCAAAATTAAATTATTTTGAGAGCTTTTAATTCAAATGAGAAATTAAAACTACGCGCAGGGCTTAAGATTCTTTCCGTTTTTCATTGAACTAGATTCGCGTAACATTTGCTAAGATTATAAAAATGACGTTAATTTCGATTGACATACTGTAACAAAAACACTTGACTTATATTCATGTACGAGTATAAGTAATAGGTATAAATAGTTTTTTTTTTTTAAATAAATAACTTTAAAAATGTAATTTGAATTGTTTTAATGTTGAAAGAATAGCAAAATAGATCTTTACATTTCGGAAAATGCAAAGAAAAAAATCTTTAAACGAACATTTTTGTTGAAAATATTTTTCAAAAAACGATCTACTGTACTGTATTATGCTTAAAAATATGGTAAAAATTCTTTCAAATGAAATGTAGCTTGGTTACCACCTACTTAAACCAGAATAATCTGTTTGTCAGTACACGTACTGATTTCTAAGCGGATTAAAAAAAATAAAAAAAAGATATAAAATAAAAAAAAGAAATAAATAAAAAAAAATCGATTAAAAAACACGGAAAAGAATATAATTCAACTACCGTAATATAGGCTACAGTATTTGATTCAAAACCAGAATAAAAAAATGAGTCATTTATAAATAATTATACCATAGAGTTCTTAAAATTTATTCTTGTTTACATTAATTTAAATTTAAAAAAATAATAATTTTAAGATTTTTTTTTCAGACGAGTAAAATTATTTACTTAAATATATAATAAATATCCATCAATTTCAAATTCTAAACTTTTTTTTTTTTTTTTTTGGGTCATTTTTCTAGTCTTAATAATCTGTAAAAATCTTTTTTCAACTTTAAAAACTGTCACAGGCTGGTTAAATTTTGATTTACTTGCGGGAAATGTCGCTTGCAAAATGCATTTCGACAAACTCAATAATAGTGATATATATTTTTTTCATGTAATTTATTGTAAAAAAAAAAAACAATTTTTTTTATATTGGAAGAAACCTAAAACAATTTTCCATCGATTTCGTCCGCAGTGAAATTTGAATCGTAAATCTTAAAGCATAAGAATAAGGCGTTGGTATACATCAAAAGAAATTATATTCAAGTGATATTTTGTTTCTCGAGTATCAAATATTCATTCAATAGACTTGTTCTTAAAAATAAATGTGACATGTCGAGCTATTAATTCAAGACTTGCGCGCGCGCAACACTTCAATCGTTTTGCTTTACGTTAATTAGTTACAATCGAAAGAACCTATCTTTTTTTTCTCTCTTTCTCTTGCTCGCTCTTCTTCTACTTCAATTTACCATCTTTCAATTAACCTGTATCTTTTCATTTGGAAAAAATTGAAGAAAAAAAAAAATGCACGAAACAGTAATTATCAAACATGAGCTGAACGAAAAAAAAAACAACAATTCGAAATAATAAATAATTTAGCGCGCAATCGTTGTGAAAAGTAAAACTTCATTAATTTAAATGCATCATATTTTGTGACACATAAAAAAATTCGATTTAAATATCAAGTACGGTTTTGCGTTTTTCATTTAGGCAACGATAAGTTTTTTAATAACAAAAATTAGTTCCTCTTCGTGAGATACATTAATAACATTGAAGATACGATAGCTTCTGCGCTGTTTTTAAGAGATTAATTATTAGGAGTTGAATGGCGAGACCTTTATCGGAACGACCTGCATTAAACGGAAACACTTTGATGTGGTGGTCATACCCATCAGCATTGTTTACGCGACTCATAAAGATTTGAAGAAAGAACAATAATGTATTCGAGGATGGCAATTTTGCACTCCCCCCATCTCCTAAAAGCATTGATTCGTAACCTTTTTCCCTTCGCGAGACAATCATTTCATAATGCTTAAAAATATAATTATAACAAAAACAAGCACATTTAAAGATGTAATAACTAAAAAAACTTGGGCAAAATTCTAAAATTATTTTTGAGCAAATCTAAAACAAAGTCGCTTTATTTTATAATTGTTACATTACAATGTACAGTAATATTAGACTTCGAATTTTCGTTTTTGCATCATTTAAAATATAATTTTTTTCTCTAATTTTTGAAATTGCAAATTTGCCAGCTCGTTGTCGTTCAGAATAAAATTTTGTTAAAATACTACAGTATTGTATGTTATAATATAACGGTAAGTCACAAATGATAAATTTTTTAATATTACTGTATTTCTAAATTTTTAGAACAAAATTTTCTGTTAAACTTTTTTCGATCTTTACATACTTTTTATTAGAAAACTGTTATTTACTTTGCGCATTACATTTTTTAAAAATGTACGCAACTCAAAGTAAATCAAAGTGTATTAATACAATTTAAACAAAAAAGTTTTTTTTTTAAAATAAAATTTAGTTTAAAATAATATTTTTTAAGAGCAAAAACGTGTAAATATTATTGTAACAATCTAAAACGTTTATAAAGTTTTAAAAAAAATAAATCTAAACCATTATAAAAAATAATTTGGATTTACGTTTTTCAAACATCCGAATTTTTATTAACCTTATAAAATACATTTCGCGAACCATAAAAAATATATCTCTCGCGTCTCAAAGTTTGAGAACCTCTGAATTATCGTACTTTACCGCGCATTGGAATTTGGTTGTATGTTTGGAAAGATATGAAAAGAGGCCGAAGAAGAAGAAGACGGTTACCGTCAAGTAAAGAATCAAAAGAGCCGGAAATAATCGTTCAATGACCCTTTTCACTTTTAACCTGCTTTAATATCGCGATTAAATTAAAGGATGAAACGATGCAGGTCGAATTAATCGCTTTAACCTAACATTAATTATGGAATATAATATTGATCGCGCGCATATTTGAGTATTGTCATTAATAAAAATACCCGTACCGGCACAAAAAAAAAAGTAAATTTCCATGCCAACAGTATTTATATTTTGAGTATATGAATTTAATCAAAGTAAAAAATGAGTTTTTTCCGCCGTTTTTATTAATGAAAGAAATGCAGCGGAACAAATTGGTCGTTAGTTGCACTGCATTTTCAAGGACTCTTTCGCTCCATCCACAAAACTGCATTTATTATCAATAATAAAAATTTTAATTTAGATTTTCTAAACGAAAAACACTTTTTATATATACCGTATTATTAACTAAATTATTAATCAAATTTATCTTAGCAAGAACCTAATTGTGTTTTTCCCCCAAACCCTTGAGTTTTTTTTTTTTTTTCGTTAATGTGATTTTCAGAAACTTACTTAATAAAAATATATTTTAAGCATATAACTTTTTTTAAACTTATTTTTGTTTGCATTTAAATAAAAAAACAAAATAGGTCATAAATACTTACTGCTATTTTCGTCACAAAAATCAATGAATTTTACGGAAAAATATTCCATTACAGACTTCAGCCAAGTAACAAAATTTAATTATTACCGTGCACAAATATATTTTAAAATAACTCGTACAAATTTTAAATAAAAATTAATTTGGATAAAAAAAACCCTTTGCACGTCATGTGTTACGCATATAATTAAAGCCTGTTAACTTATTCAGTCCTGAAATTTTAATTAATTTTTTATTCACAATAGTTTTTTTTTTTTTAAAATAATTACCGGTAATTGTTTTTTCACTTTAAAAACTTATTCTTTAAAAATTATAATAACCATCACTTCCATAATTTACTGCCATTACTTTCATTGTTATGAAAATAATATGTATTTGCCAAAACATGATTAGTTTATATGCGGCAATTAATTACTAGTAAAGGTAAAAGTTGTAAAATGTAAACCTACTGTATGTGAAACGCCGGTAATAATTATGTATATTAATTTCAACTGACTGCGCAACTTAAAAAAGCTGTCACTTCAACTAGAATTCTAGTTTAACGACAAAAATTTTACTGCTTTTGAAAAATAAAATCTCTGCGGTATAACGCAATTTTTAACGAAAATGTTTTGAAACTCTTAAGAGTTTATTTTATAGTACACGATTGTACATGTACGAGTACTAAGAAAATGCGCAACCTTTTTCCAAAGACAATATTGTAGATAAATTTCATTTGTGCTTAATGAATAATTATTATTATTGTCCTGCTACGTGTGTCAAGTGAGAGAAGCTAATTGAATCGTGTTTCATACTGCGAGTGAGTGCCGAATCTCAGGGGCGGCTCTAGCATAAATATAGCATCCCTATGTAAAAACCTTATTAAACACTCCTGCTTTACACATAAATTGCTTTTGGTAACTTAATTAATTTGTCTAAGATTTGACGAAAAGAAAATATTTTTTTTAAAAAAAAAGAAAATGAAATATTTTGTTAAAAAAATTTATAAACTTGCCCTTTTTTTTAACAATATTATTTCTTAATTTTGATGCAATTTAAGCACGAATATTATATACAGTAATATGAATAAAATTACAAAAGATAAAAATATTAAACCATACTTTTAAAGCATTTAATTAAAACTTTAAAAATAGGACATGAATGTTACCTACAAAGTGTAAAATGATGCATAGGCGTACTATTTTTCAAGTAAATAGTGTAACAATAATTACGATTAAAAACATTTCATAAAAATGAATAAATTAAGTGAAATTCACAACACTATTTCAACCATTTTTGTTTTCACGAAAGACTAAAATATAATTATTTGATATCTATGTCTCGCTGTCCCGTGCAATGATAAAAATAATGAAGAATCATTGCATTCAATTGCGACCTAAAATATTCTTGCTTAATTAATTTGGTTTTTCAATAAGCTAATGTACATGCAATTGGAAAATATTTCGAGTCATCGACCAAGAATACTCTAATAACGGTTTTATCAATTTTTCTTGAAGGTCATCGTTATTGACAGAGTAGGATTTTCATATGGCATTTGAACATGTCATGTACCATGTCTTATGGATGATAAGTTTTTTTAAAAAAAAATTGTCATAATATATTAAGTAGACATTATGTTAATATCGAGCATAATATAATTTTGGCAATGTTTCTGTTCTCTCTCCTCGTTTGCCTAATCGTTTACTGCGTTCAACTGAGCATTAAAAAAGTCCTTAGAATATTAAATGAACTTCAAAGAACTACAAAGACATCGAATTATCACCAAATTATTCGATCGATACTTTCAACTTCAATTGTCCCTCAGAGCCAATATTATATCTTTGCATTGATAATAATATAGTTTTAAATTTCAATGTTACTCGTTTGTGATTTTGAAGACTATGAAAATCTATTAGTAATTTGCTTTACATAAATTAATTTTTTTATGAAAATTTATCTTTGCTCAATTATTACTAAAGCCAGCATTACGTAAAATAGTCAAATCAGCATTTTATTTAGAAACTAGAGAGTGGATTTATAAAATTTTGGATACCGGTAAACGATAATAAATTTGTCATGGAAACCAAGTTCATCCATAATAAAAAAATAAATCTTTTAAGATAAGCTTTTGGTCTCTTTAAGTCGAGTATATTTTTAAGGCAAAAATCGGTTGAAGATACCGGCTTCGTTATATCCTGACCTATCTATCTCCTTCCTTTTCCCTCTCTCTTTCTATTCTAATAGATTATTTACATACTGTTTTTCGATAGACGGCGATCGTTAAAACTTGACTTCGCATCATTCTGTGCCAATAGAAAGATCGATTAATAATTCAAAATCTACATCTCTCTCCAACCAACACCCAAACGTCGAAAACTCAAGCACTACATTATCCTCATCCGATCCAATTCTACAACAAGAGGGGAACACACACACACAAAAAAAAGAAACTAAAAATAAAAAGCTCTACGAAAAATTTAAACAATAGCACGCTCCCACTTCTTTTCACTTGTACAATAAATATCAAACTTTGACTTCAAATCAATTGCCAAGATGAGAAGGGCATAATGTAAAAATCAAATATTAAAACAGTTTATTCCAGAAGAGCTAGGAAAAAAAAAACGAAGGAGAAAGAAGAAAAAACATATGGGGGAAAATAAAAATATTATGTTATAAGAGAAATAAAACGATGGCATAAGTCATTTCGTTACAATAAAATTTTATTGTTTGCTATTAACAACCGCTCTATTTATTTTCAATAACACCCGCGCCACAAGGCCTATAAGGGTTAGGAGAGAAAATGTGGCGAGAGAGAGAAAAACAATTAAATTTCACGGGTTTTAATTGTTTTTGCACATGTGAAGTTGGAAGTGTCGTTCTGTTTCATAATGGAAACAGCTGTCAATCCCGCCTTTCACACTATTACCACGCCACTCCCATCAAAATCTCCCGCTAACGCGAAATTGGGTTTCCAACAAACCAGACTTTTTTTTAAAAAAAAAAAAAAAAAACCCACAGTAATTTAATTTAGGATTAAAACGTAATTTAAAGAACAGAGAAAAATAAAAAAAAGAAATAAAATAATTGGAAATAGAATAGATACAAGAAGAAGAAGAAGAAAAAAAAAACCAGTCTCGTACTTTTAATACTAGTCACTTTCATTTGTTAAAAATAATGATCAGCTTCGTATAGTCTTTAGAGATTTCGCACGAAAACACTCTCGGAAAATGCAAAACGTGCTTTTCGCTTGATTTTTTTTTTGTTTTAAATAAATTAATACGAAATTGCTACGGTAGAGAGTTTTTTTTTTTTTCTTCATTTATCCTTTTGATTATATAGTGTTCGGTATAATTACAATTTTTATTTATCGACTCTCATAAAGTGCGCCAAACATTCTCGTACTTGATATATGGAGTCACAGATTAGTTGTAAATGAAAAATTTTGTTCCATATTTATTTTATTTTCACGGTAAATCAATTTGTACAAGTGCAACATGTGTAAATATTTTTTAAATTTGCAATAATTAATCAAAGTTGAATTGCTTACGTAATTGTAAAAACTGACTGGTATATTACTCGCGAGTATTAATATCTAACATGTTATTAAAATAAAATAACACACCGCTCCGATGTAATGGTGTAAAAACATTTCTTTAGAATGTTAGTTTTACTCACGACACGACCAACATTTGAAACTACTGTACTCGTATAATATACCGGTAATAAAATAATGTTAATGCTTCATTAAAACAATAAAATGTTTTTGATGGCGGGTGATTAAACCTTGTGACTAAATCTATGTTATGGTCTTTCCGTTCCATTTTAGTCGAAATAGTTTCGTGTTTCAAAAAACTGTCCCAAAAAAAAAAAAAACGATTCAAAGAAATGAACATTTCTCATACATACCGTACATGTGCAGTAAACTGTTCTGAGTTTTATTCAATGCGTAAAGTTTATGTACTGTAAATGAGAAAAAGTAATTCAAAGATAATTAATTGATTAAAACTAATTAGACCTAAAGTACGAGCGTAGCCTATTTGTTAAAAATATTTTTGGGCTAACCATTCCAAAACAAAACAACAATATTAAAAAAATAATTACCGCTTTGTAAATATTCACTCAGGAAACGATAAACATGACTCAAAAATGGATAGGGTAGCTCAGGAGTCAGGTGCTTTAAAACCCAAAAACTTTTACCCGCATAAATCAAAAAAAAAAAAAACTTTCATTAATACTGTGCTGTATTTTAATAATATTGTAATTGGATCATAGTTGAGAATATCATTTGCTCAGCTCGATCTTGTTTTTTTATCTGCTTTATTTATTTTTCATTCTTTTTTACCATCCGGTTTTTCTGTTTTGATAACCATCGCTAGATTATTGCTATATTATAATCTAAAACGAGTCATATTTTTTTCCGCCCTCTCTTTTTATTTCTGGAATGTTTAATGATTGTAAATGTTTACCTACATTTTTATGATCGAGTATCCAATTCAGATTTTCGATATTAATATTAATGTTGTATTATGTTTGTGCGTGAAACGAGCAATAATCCCTGATTAATTTATCAACAGAAAAAGCTGAGGCAGGATTTTATCAAAGTATCTTTCTTTTTTTTTTTTTTTTCATGCACTCAGTTTAATTAGTTCGAATACGAAATTGAAAATGTACGGTAGAACCGCTATACATATACAATAGCCTATATGGTAAAAGTTGTACTAAAGCATCTCTCCGTCAAACCGGATGATTTACTGCAACCTTTTGAGTTTAATTCAATCTCTTATTTAAGATACTCTAGTTGCAAAAGACGATCTTCTCCAAATAAAAAGCTTTTTCCAACATAGTACGAGGGATAAATGGAAAGATAGATTAGGGAGACGTGATAGAGAGAGAGGAAGAAGATTATGAAATAACAGAAAATGGAAAACGTTGACGAATTGGATTGCATTAATATTTAATTAGCTTAAATGTTTATTATTTGCCGAGAGTTGAACTCTTAAGTACGGCATACTGTGTTTACAATGAATAAATTCTGATTAAATCAATTTATTTACGTTTTGGTGGAGAGATGGATGATGGAATAAAGAAATAAAATGCACTTTAATTAGCAAACAATGAAGATTTTTCTTTCTTCAACAAATTCCTCTTGATAAATAACCGAAATCGTAATAATACATCGCGCTTTTAATCGTATCTTGAAAATAGTAATGCCATATTCAACTTATTTTTAGAAACGTGATTTGCCGGAATTTCTAAAAGTGAAAATATATTCAAACACAGTGATACAAATGCTATAATAATTTATCAAATGAAAGCACATTAAATTGTTCTTTCTAGATTTCGAAATCTTTGGTGGTCAACGATAATACTGTTGTACCAGATAGATTTGAATAATTTTCATTCTGAGCTTATCTCACAATGACTTAAACTGACAGTTAATTTGTGTGAAAACGCCTGCGGCACTTGAAAAGCGATTATTAGTGAGTTTATTTTGTTTGAGCCTACGTGCTCTAAATAATTATTATTTATTCCTGACTTACACATACATTAACGTACCGTAGATTAATTTCAAATATATAATATATTTTTTAAAAAAAGTGCAATAAAATAAATAATAACGTGCTTTAAAGTTTGTGTTTGAGTAAATAAGAAAAGTTTGAATCATCTTATTACATACGGTACCGTATTTTGCAGCAGGCCTACATGTACATTAAAAAATATTATGTTTGCTTCTTTTTTTTTTTCTTCTATTTTTAGATTGCTTACATTGAAAACTAAAGCATCAATGTTGATTAAAAGCATTCATTACAATATCAAATTTGAAAACAAATTCTATAAAAAGCAAATATAACCGTAGAAAATTTATGCACAAAAAAACAGCTATAAAAAAATGATGCACTTTTTTGAAGAAAAGAAAAAAATTCGATCGATTTATTTTTTAAATTGTGACATCAAGTTAGAAACACGACTCTTTTAACATCTTATATGAGTAGTTTTCCAGTTACTATAATTATTACGTAAGTGCTTGTCACTCCATGTTTAACGCTAAGCGTTCTCTGATAACGCCATTTTGATCATCATTTTTTGTATGTGCTGTATTTAGTTCTTCAATTACAGTCGTCTGATACAGAACAATAGAATTTTCAATAAAACCAAATTAAATTTTAAAACAAAACGACAATAATTTTTCCAACACATTTCAGTATTGTTATCAACTATCTTCTTTCGTTGTAAGAGGGCAAAAAAAAAAAAAAAAAAACAACAAATGCCTTGGCGAGATTATAATTTCATTTTTTTAATAGAGAAACATTATATTCCCATAGCATTATTCGCTTTTTAAAAATAATTTATGTGAACGTAAATGTTAGCCGATGTGTAACGAACATAATATATCAAAAAACAAAAATGTAGAAAGAGACATAATCATAAAATTTATTTCGAAAAGAATTACGTATAAATAAATGTTAAAGAGAATAAGCGGGGAGGAATAAAAAAAAAGAGAGTAATAATGATGATATATATTACATAAAAAAAAAAAGCCGGCAGTAGCTAAGATCAGTGAAATATTTGAAGTGGAAGAAAAGAGAAGTAAATCCTGAATGTAATTGCTTAGAAAAGTTGTTTTTTTTTTCCTTTCTCTTCCTCTTCATCTCCGGTTATTTTTTTTTTGTTCGACTTACATGGCAAAGATAAAAAGATGTTTTCGAAGGTAAGGCGAAGTGAGCCAGCTTATGTTGGGAGTAGGTGAATGTTTGCTCAACCAAGTTATACATCAATTTTGTAAATAGGAACGATGTCTGACATAAGCGACGTCTAATCTGATTATTTCTAAGCTTAAATCAACTTTGCGAAGACTAATTTTCCCAAACATGGCTGCCATAGGGAGCTCCGTACACTATATATTAATATGACTGGCAGCTTGGAAAAATTATTAATATACTTAGTCAAAAAGCGTCCTCCATCTTACAAACGTCGAAAGTCAATACAACGAAGTTCAGTCAAAGTTTCAAAAAGCAATAAAATATTATTGACTTTGACTTTTAAAAGTTTCAAATGATACCTACACCAGATCTTACTAATGAAGCTCCTCATCATTGCGCCTCAATTGAAAATCCCCTTAGAAGATGGCCACAGCGCCTATTCAAAAGTTGTGACCAACCAAAAGTACCCGTTTCCACTTAGGATTCCAGAACTGTCCATGAAAGTACTTAGGGGGAACTAGGTGTTTAACTATTGGTAAATATTTTGTTATAACTTCCACCATAATTTTAATTCGTTCTCATCCATTCAATGCAAAAACGCCGATAGTTTAAATTCTTTGACTACTGGGCATTTCAAAGCCTTACTAGCTGAACCTATATTATTATAATTTAAAGTTTTGGCAACTCGATCTGTACAGTATAATCATATCAATACATTGAAGTTTTGTTTAACCTAAATAAAACTTATAGAACCTGGATTTGAAAATGATGATACCTGGAACTTCAGAAAAATTTCTTAGTAATCGAAAGTTTTCGCCTACTGCATTATAATTTCGTTGTATCGACATTTTCTCGCATTGCCTTACGCTAAGAATAACGCGACGTCGCAAACTAAATATATTTTTTTTTTTTCGTTATAACATTTTTTTCCCCCCTATTCCATCATTTTTCTCAAAAGTCAAGTGCCGCCATTTAAGCGCGTTTCCCACTCGACGACTTAATTAATTTATTCAAAGCCTTGACTTAATATGCAATATTAAGGTAAAATTTTGCCTTCGGGATAATCGCTGTTTGTTACTCCTCACGCTATCTGTTTCCAACAGGCAAACACTGACAAGACAATCTTCTCATTATTTTATTCAATTAGCCGTAATTAACGCTCATGTATTAATAAATTAACGTGGTATGAGAGAGAGAGTGATGCCGCTACATATCGCGAGCATTTTGGAGGGGAGGGGGGGTACGACGAGTGAGTAAAAGTAATTGTGCACTTGAATTAACAAGTTACTTTAATAGGATCAAATTAAAAATAAATTAATCCCTCATTTTACGCGAATTGAATTCAGTGTCGCAAATTACGAAAATTAAGTTTAATTTTCATGTTATAATTGTGTGTTTAATCGACGGCTTTGCTTTTTTTTTTTTTTTTTTTAACTGATATTTTTCTTCAACACGTATAACGGTACCGGTATATGAATATTTTAAAAGTCTTAAAAATAATGTAAACAATAAAAATATAAGCTATCTTTCATGATTTCCTTTTTATATAAAATGCATTTTGATTGCATATGAATTTTCCTATTTAAAGTCTTGTATATTTTTTAAATCAATAAAAATATAATGTTTCATATTAAAAAAAAAAAACCTTCATTTTCATTTTCAGTAAACAAATCGGATTCCTTACGTCCTTCCCTGAATACCGTTTTATGAATATAAAACAGTAAATATCAATTTAACAAAATATTGAATTAAGATTAATATTTAATGAGTATAAAAATCTAAAACTCTATGAACCGTGTTTGTTTTTTGTTGTTTTGAATTGCAAACAGTAAATAGTTTTAATTATTTAACAAACGTTGAATTAAAATTTGAATTTTTGATAAAGTTCCAAAACTTAAAAAAAATTACTAAATACTGTAAACAAAACATTAAGTACTAAAAATAGTAGGCCTACATGTACTGTAAAAATAAAAAATAAGTTTACATTTTTTCCCTACATTGCTTACGTTTTCAAACATTTAATATCAACATCTACTGCATTTAATAAAAAATTGAATTAATATGAGTTTTTAATGAGCAAAATTTCCAATTTTTAAAAACAAAATCGAACACCTGTACAATTTATTTTTTTTATACGGTAACAATACATTTTTTCTATTTTTTTTACGTTGATTTTATGTATTGCATGTATTTATCTTTTAAGATAATAAATACAGCACCGGTCACAAAAAATGACTTACTCAAAAATCAACAATTATTTTTAATGAGCAAAAAACAACAACAAAACAACCAAGTTTTAGAGCAAAAATAGAAATTAAATTTAAAAAAAATTATCATTTTTTTACTTTGCTTACGTTTTAAAACAACCAATTGATATTTAAATTTACTTAAAATTTAAATATTATTAGTTTTTAATTTTCCGTGGCAAAAATGTACATTTTCTCGGTTGATTCAGTAGACAATGTATTTTATAACCAACGCATTACAAAATTTAATGCGGTATTTTTTTAAAAAAAAAAATAATAATAAGCCTACATTATATAAACACATATTAAATTGATCATAAAAACGTTTCAAACAAAAAATACAACCACTTTTAAAAATCGATGTTAATAAAACTTTTAAAAATACAAACAAACTCGTTTCTTAATGCTCGACTTCTTTCTCGCTATTCTTCTAAATTGCATCATTCTTTCTTCTTTTTTTAATATATAATAATAATTGTGTACTATTCTTTGTAAGTAACATTAGACTAATGCGTACGATTTTATAATAGATTTTAAAATTGAGCAACAAAACAAATACATTATTTTTTTTCGGCCAAAAACATTTTCATGCCGTGTTCCACATTGTACCATAACACCAAAAACCTCCACTTAGCCATCTTCCCATGGGCTTTTCTCCATCCATTCGTCTTCTTTTCTTCCCTCCAACCATTATATCCCTAAATTTACTATTAACTTTGGCTATTTTACCTTAGATATATCGAGTCGGAGAAAGAAAAAAAAAAGCAAACGAGATAAATAAATAAAATTCCCTACTGGGATGATTTTCTTTTTATCACTCTGTCTAGCTTCTCAACGTCTTTTTTTTTCCCATCCCCCGCCCCCTTCTTTTTCTTTCGCGCAGGTGTAGAAAATCAATGCCTCTGATAAAACGTTTCCTACATGCATCTTTTAAACTGTTGTTGAAATAATTATAACCGCAAATTTGCGGGCAAAATTTATACTCTCCATTATTAAGCGAGTTGAGTTCGAAATAACTTGTAATTAGTGTAACCGTACATCGACGCTGTAATTAATTTTTTTTTTGCTTTGGTGAATTTTACTGTGCAGCATTTCCAAAATACATAATAACGTCTACACCGCATTAAAATATCGTTGAAAAAGTTTTTTTTTTTTTTTTTTTTAATAACTTATTGGCGAGTTTTAGAAGGACGGAGAATTATAATTTTGCGCGTGTTTATTACTCGAAATAATGTGTTTCTTAGGGAATTAATGACCGGAATGAAACGCGGGCTACGTTGTAAAACAACGTGATTATTACGGTAGTAAAAGTTTACCGGTATTTTATGCATATTAAAAATCTTTAAAAAGTGGCTAAAAGTAAGCGCAATGAAATTTCAATATGAACCTTAATTTCGGTAGTTTGGTTTTTCTATCTTAACCTATTTTTTGATAACAAAAAAAAAATAATAGTAAAGGTGTATTTTCTTAAAATGCAGTACCGGTATATTGTTTTAAATTCTGTTCTATTGTGTTCGTATGATTTTATAAGCAAAAAAAAAAATGAAAGTCGACTTACCGTCAGGACCTGATGTTCCATCAAAATCGTCTGCCATAAGAAAATAATTCATCCCATAAGTGGATTCATTCTATAAGTAGAAACAAAAATATAGTTTTTAATTCCACTATAACATACAGTAGTTACTGTATTTTCATTAAACAATATTTATTAAATGATAACAGATGAATAAAAAAAATAGCTTAATTACGCTTATGCTTATGAGACGACTAAGATTTACTAGAAATCAAATTTGAAAAAAGCGCTAAAACAAATCATTTTTTTAAAAATAAATAGTAACGCCAAGTGTTATATCTATCTTAAAATAAAAATAATTAAACAGCTTAAGCAATTCCTTAAAATATTACACTAACTTTATTTATTTTGCAAAAGACGGCTAAGATTTATCAGAAACCAAATTCAATTAAAAGCGCTACACAAATCTTTTTTTTTTTTCTCAGAAAAAAGTAAGTCCGGAAGTGACTTAAACATTATAAAATAAAATTAATTAATGTAAAGAAGAAGAAAAAAACATTAATACAACTCGCGCTTAATTAATAATCAATAACGAACTAAATAACAATGAATAAGCACAAAATTTTAATAATCTCATTATTTCTCGTTTTCAACATTATACTTTTATCCTTTCCTTTAATAATAACGGAAGTTTACAAAACGTAAACAATTATTTTCTCGTTATTAAATAGAGGATATGATGAAAATGGTAAATAGAAATTTATGCTAATTTCGTAGCTTTTGTAAATGTTAAAAGGAAAGAGATAGAAGAAATAAATAAAAAAAAATGATGATAGCTAAGCAAAACGAGAGTGAAAAATAGTCCGCAAACGCGTATTAGGAAGAGGGAGTTTAATTCCGGGAAAAAAGATCTTTCGACGTTTTATTTTGATAGATAACGCGAGTTATGCGGGGCCGAGAAAAATTTATTGCTCCACCTTATTATCAGTGGCGGTGATGGTGGGTGCTGCTGGAAGAAGTCGAATGAATGCGGCGACGGCGTTCCTCTCTTAATATATTCGGAGGAAGTCATTGCGTTAACTCAGGAAACGCCAGTGATAACGCTAGCTGCTTCGACTCCCCCCAAAAAATATGGTCATTAAAAAATCACATAAACGCACGACCTAATTACCAACACTAATTAATTTTATTTAGCTAATTAAATAGAGTGCTAATAAAATCCTAGACGAAAATGTCAATACTTAAAAAGCATGAATAATTCATGCTCGCTCGCAGTTTTGCTAATAAATAATTATTTAGCTAGCGAAGTGAGCAGATAGATGGGAGGGTGTGCAGTGCGAACTCGCCTTAAATTCCAGTCGGAGAAGGGCTTTTAGACCATCCTTCGAAGGTGTGTAGAGGAAGACCGACCGATTCTTCTTGATGAAAAATGATAAAATTTAAGCGTATGCAAACAGGATTAAAGCGATAGCTTATCTATCACGTGACTTCATCTTTCTCCTTTCGCTAAATCACCTCTACGCTCGGCGCAATTCTCAATTCGATTTCGAGCGAGAATTAAAGAGAGAAGATGCTGCAGTGCACCAGGTATAGATAGAGCTGGGTGCTCTAGAAGTGTAACTATACACAGTCACGATTTGCTAGATGTTGTTTATGATAACAACATTGGAAAAGTTTTAAATTCTTTGAGGTAAAAGGGATTTTCAATAGGTTTACAACATTTTACTACTTTTTTATGTTTCTTCAATTGAAAATCCACTTTAAAGGTCGTTATTTAGCACTGTGAGTCAACATGCAAAAATTGCAACAGATCAAACGCGCATGGTTCCATTTTTAAGGTCCCAGAACTAATACTCAAGAGTTGGGGAGGCGGTCTTCTTCGGTAAGCAGCTTCTCAATTGGCCCGTACTTTTGAAATTCAAGCATCAATGTAGAATTAATATGCAAAATATGGGTATAAACTCATTCCCCGTTTTAAACGACTTACACGAGTTTAGTAAAAATGAGTTAAACTTTTCAAATAGTACGTAGAATACCGATATAAAATTAACCATCCTTCGATTTAGGTGAGGTTTATTGCACACGAATTCAGTAGGCTATATGTACATTAAAACTTCGATTATTTTAGTTAATGTAGACTGAGCTAAATATCAGATAGCACTTGTTAAAACATATATTTTTTTATTTTTGATAGAAAGCTATTTATTATAAGGCGAATACTACAAGATGAATAAAATGTTAAACTGCATTTTAAGAACGAATTAAAATGCTTTATAAAAAAGTCTCTTGTACTGGGTAATTCACCCCTCGATTTACGTCGAACTCGAATTACATGAGTTTAGAATACCCCGCTCTAGCTAAAACAAGTCTTCGGACTTTTAAAAATTACATTTATTAGAAAATTATTGTATAGCATAACATGAAATTTTAATTTTGCGAAAGTAACATTCGATGTTTCATGCTTTCCTCTGTAGCAAATTATTGTTACTCGCTTTGCATTCAGTAAAAATTATTAAAATTATTATCTTTCATGTTTTATTGAGAATTTGAGCGAGTCAAATGATCATATTTTGCAAGATTTACATTAAACAATACAATTTTATGCCTTAGCATCGCAGAGATATTTTTTTAAACCTCGTTTTGATCCTTATATGTTTTCTACACAGTAAACCGTAAAATTATGTAAAGCAGAAGCAGTAGTAATTTCGTCACATTTCGTGTTATTTCTTCGAATTTTCGAGGCAATTTGAATACAGTATACACTAGTTGAGCAGTGTTTCTTTCAGTGATACGCCACGTGCCCACCGAAACTTTTGTCAATAGCGGTACAGATAATTCTCTTTATTTGCTTCGTCGTCTTGCTAAAAAGTACGTGATTTTAAATTCGAAGCTATATCTTAAAAGCCAGGGTTTCGAATTAAATTTCGTACCGTATCTCTCATTCGTTCGCTCATCCTATCACTCTTATTTTCTTCTTTCTCCACTTTCTTAAATCTAGCGTACTGCACTTAATGTCGGGTGATAAACGAGATTTTATTGTGTATACACGTGTACCCCCGTCTATACAGAGTGTCCTCGGATTTTGATTTTTTTTTTCTCTTCTTCAATATAATAATACAGAGTGGTCCAAAATAACGTACCCCTTGACAGTATATATCTTATAGTACAGGTAGTGGGTATTTCAATAGCGATATATTGAAGGATGCTATCTCAAAAGATGACATTTATTGCATGACTCCGGCATCAACTTGTAAATAATTATTTTCCCCAAACATATTTGAAAAAATTATCAAAAATTTTCCATTGGCGTTAATAAGCAGGCATTTTAATTGAATGCCCCCATTTTTTTTAAAAAAGCTGGAGTTATGCAATTAATGTCATCTTTTAAGATAACATCCTACTGCATTAATGCTGTTTTAATCGGCTCTTTAATTCGAAAAAAAAAAAAATAAGAAATATTTACTGTCAAAGTATTTGGGTTCATTTTTTTTTGGCCCACTCTGCGTATAAATAGTATACGACGCTTAACTCGTATGTTTTGTAACAACCGTTGAAAACCCAAAGTGTAATTTACTAAATGGCTTTCCGTTTTCTTTTTTTTTTTTTTTTCTTTTTCATCTGTCTTCTTACTCGTGTCTCTCTCGTCGATTCAACCGTAAAACCCAAATGATGAAGAAAGATAGAATGAAAAAAAAAAAATAAGTAATAGGAAATGCAACTCATTATTTAGAATGATTTTTGCATCACAATAAAACAAAAAAAGCAGATTAACTTTTTTTATATACCGTACAGATGTATAACGCTTCTTTCCTTTTTTTTCTCTCTCTCTCGTATTTTAATAAATTAACGCCTTTCATTATTATTGAAGCAAAGAGATTTAATGGAAATTATAACATGTCTACTTTCTTCTTCTTTTTTTTTTACTCGTTTTCCTGATCTTTTTTTTTTTTTTTTATGAGGAGAAATCAAGAAGAATATTATTATTGGCAATGATCAATATTTATACGATTATCGAGTGCGTTCGTGATTCTATAGTATATTACCTGTGGCGTTCATAATGAAATTACACGCTATATATATAGATTTTATGTTTTATTTGTTGATAAAAGATTGCCGATGCCAACAAAAACAAAATTGATATCTGGTGTAACGTGTGATTTGAGAGATATTGCCAAAAATAATACTGCGCACCACGATACAGCTGAATAAATATAACGCTTCGTTAAAGTTCTACTGTAGTCAATTAAGTCAAATTGTCCTCCACCTCCCCGATACACAAGTTAATTTATAAGTAAACAGATTGATATTTAATTACCGGTACAAAAAAAATATATATTATTAATATTAATTATTCGTTGTTTTTATTTTAATATTTCTTAGCTGATATTAATTTTGTTTTACTTCAATGAATTTTCCGTTAGACATTGTTTAATCATCTGAAAGTTCATCGTACAGAAATTTTTTGCTAATTAAAAATCGAGTACCAGGTATTTAAAAAAAAAAAATAATATTTAAAATTAAATTTATATAAAAATGTTATTACAGTAGATAAACTAATAATTTTTTTGTTAATGTTTAATCTGATGCTATAGAAAATAAATATTTATCAAATTTGCATCTAGTGTGTTCGAGTGAGTTTCCGTTGTCGACGCTAGGTTCCGTTATCAGGCAATTATTTTATATTAAATTGAAATTAATAATTCATTAGAACATGTCAAGCAACGCTGAAATATAACGTTAAATATTTAAAAAACTTACAAAATAATGATATAAAAGTGTTTAAAACAAATTAAAAATTTAAATGGGCTTTCTAATTTTTTATTCACCTTTAAATTAACATAATAAATTCGTAAAAAAGTAACCAAAAAAAAAAATTTTAGAAACTCCGAAAAAGGTTTTTTTTCTTCTTTCTACTGTACATGTACTGTACTTTGAAACTACTGTACTGTAACAAACTTAATTTGCTTTGCATATCGTTGACTAAAGTTAGTATAAAATTTTCTTCATTTCACTTTTTTGAGATTCTGCGTTCCATAGAAAACTTGAGAAACATTTGCAGTTTAATAATATTATTAAAATCTAAAGAAATATCTTGCTTCTTACTTCCAAAATATTTTTCTCAAATTCAATTTCAAAAACGGCCAACTATTGAACTAACCATAAAAAAAGTGTTTTATTCAGACCAATAAGGCACTGTAACAACAAGCCAAAATAATAATTTAATTTTAGCTATAGTTTCCGTTTTATTTAAATCCACTACGGTACCGTACCTAAATCTTTTCGCTGAGCGCAGGCCTAAGATAGTAATTTCGACCAAGCCAAAAGTAAAAGGATTGCCATCAAAACCCGCCCTGCATTTTCATAAGGAAATACATGTAGGCCTACCCAGTATTTAAAAAAAAAAAAAGAAATTCAGGTGTTATTACCTCAAAATAGTCAACTTTAATAGTTCATCTATCGTAATAATTGACCAGCGCATTGTGTGAGCTCTCAATTTAAAAGGCGATTAAATGCGTTACAGATGAATCGAGGCGTTGGTAATACAAAAATAATGTTATTCAGTTGTCAAACATATTTTAGGCTTTATGGAAATTGAAAGCGGTACCGATGATTTACATTCGTGTTTTGCGTTCATCGTAGGCCTATACAGTATAATATTTCTGAAAACATTAGTCTAGCTCGTAATCATACTCGACGTGTTTGGTCAATTTTACGCTTCCGGTACCCGCTTTCCGTACGCGCTTAAGCTATGCAGTCGGATTCGATTCAACTCCGGCGGATTTACTTTCTAAACTCTGATTTATTCGCTTTCGTTTTCAAACTACCTCTACCCCTATACACAACGCTAAGGTTATTTAGTACAGCGCGTTGTTTATTTTCTCCGGAGGGCGATTTATTATTATTTTTTTTTTGTTTGTTTGTTTGTTCGTTTCTTTCACACTTTTATTTTCAATGGTCCATTATCGAAATCAAAAAGGTAATGGAGCGCCAACGTTTTCAGAGTTTATACGAATGCACATACATCAAATCCCAACTTCCGTGTCAATTTCATTATGAATAACAATTCTCGGGAAAAAGTCTGTCTGACTGCATTTTTTTTTTTTTTTGTTCTTATATAAATCGATATAATGGTAGACTTCGCCTTGCAGCCTAGATACGTTCCTAAACAACAAGGTTTAAAACAAAACGATGCAAAGTTAGTTAGGGTTTAGTAAAACTTTATATTTATTGCGAAGAACCAAATCAATGCTAGCACCTTCAAAGCAGCTGATGCCTTGGGAAGCTACTCAATGAAGGAGACACTCCCTCCTCTACTCTCAATAACAGCTCTGAAACCCTAGAAGTGGAACTATCATGTACATTTGTTAGGTCATCATTTCTCGATGATGTATATGGTAACAAAATTGGAAAAGTTTTTGAGGCAATGGGGATTTCAAAGAGTTACAAAACTTTCCTACTCGTCAGATTTTAGTACTGTATTGAGGCTCTGCTTTGTTGCCTCAATTGAAAATCCACTTGGAAAGAAAGTCGCTATTTTAAGGCATTGTAAGTCAGCATTCAAAAACTGTACATGATTCCATTTCAACGCTTCCCGAACTGTTACTGCAAAATAATTTCTAAACATACAGTATGAGTCGCATAAAATGTTTAATAAAAACAAAAAGAAATTATTTATCGATCGTATTTCTGCTAAGTTATAATTTTTGTAATCATTTATACAAGTAGCTTATGGCAATTTGTTTTAGTTACATTAACTCACGAGTTACTGTATGGCAATAAAAAAAATATACAGTATTGGTATATACCATAAAATAGTTTTATTAAATACCTTCTATTTGGATTTGCTTACCTAAAATAGCGATGATTTAAACTCAATTTACTCAAACGTGCCATAGGTAGAATATTATTAAATATAAATAAAAAAATAAAAATATATTAAGGGCCAACTTTTTTCTCTAAATTTTTACTCTAAATACATGTACATGTATACGAAAAAGATGAATCACGTAATACAACATAGAGAAATACGTTGCGTAAAGCAGTCAGTATTCACAGTGCATATCAACTGACATAAATTAATGTAAAAACCCCATAAATAAATGCCAGTACGGTAACCTTTGAATTAGCAGATGAATAATAGCGCGCGCATGAAACATACAGATAAAAACAAAGTATTGCTATACCTACATGTAGTCAGTTTGTATAAAAGTTCCCCAGTATTATTCAACTTGAACTTTTCGTTGAATTTACGTTCATGACGGCATTTACTTTCTCTGCTCTCACAAAAGCCTGGCTTATTCTTTTTAATACGATTTTGATTAAAACTTGTTTGCTCAATTTTAATACACAACCGTATTATTTCACTTCTTACGCAACACATTTTTTTTTGTTTACAACTTAGACTATGCTCAAATCCACATCAAATAATAGAATTAAAAAATTAATCCTAGTAAGTTAATAATGAAAATAATAATTATTATTTGTTCTTTTGCTTAATCTTATTATAAAAATAGTTAAAATGCATAAACACACTAACAAGTTTGATCCGTAGGCTTACTGCATTCGAATTTCGAACGTTTAAAAATTTCTTCAATTTGCACGAACTTAACTTCGCATAAATATTTATTAGAGAATTACATTGGCATCTTTATTTATATTATTGACATTATATTGTACGTATTATTTGACGTCTTGAATATAGCAAATAATTAAAGTAGTTTCTTTACAATTTATAATATACCGTATGTATCAAGTGACGTAGGCTACCCTTTAAAGTTTAAGCTATGTAAAGCTGTAGTAGATTCGATTATCGGGAAATTTTTAACCACCGAAGATTTTGGCCAATTTTTGAATTTGGCTTTGGCGCTTCCTTCTGCCGCCGACCGCTGTTTGAGAAACGGTCACCTTGACCACCGTTTTCGGCTTTGGTCGAGGTTTAGGTTTAGGTTTGGACCGTTTGCTAGATCCTTTATCGTAGATCGCGATGAGATGGGCTATCTTGTTACTCTTCTTCTTTGGAGATCCTTCGAAGACGGCAGTAGTGTAGTGATTTGTAGCACCCCCCAATCAGATTGCAGGGATTTTGTGTGGGAGGCGTTTTCGACCAATCAGA
>JAQGAZ010001251.1:0-33368 GCA_034692225.1 Polydesmus complanatus | reverse complement strand
TGTTTGAAGACAGTGCTCCAATCCGTTCAAAAGATATGGAGGTGGAGGCATTACTTATCAGCCTACCCTCGTACAATTTGCAAATATTATAAAACTCCCCGAATGCAACAATGTTTTTTTTTTCTCTCTCCCCGTTACGTGTTATTTATTTAGATGAAGGCATCATCAAGTAGACAAAATAGCAGTTTGCACGCAAACCCTTATTTCTCTTCAGTCATTTACAAAAAGTACCTTATGAAGGTGTTTAGTACCTGTGTCGCGTTAGTTTATTTATTCATCAGCATTTACGGCTAGCAAACAAGCATGCACTAACGGTTATATTTTAATACTTAATCTACATATTTTTATTGCTTTGCGCACGAAATTAAATGTTAATGACATTATCTCCGAGTGGCGGCCAAAAACCCAATTTAAGGACATGTCAACCCCAAAAACTTTTATCTATACATGCCCATTACGTTTAACATATCCTACATTGGCGATAGAAGTGGATTTGGAGAAAAATGCCTCGACAAAAGTGAATACATAATGAAGTTGGTAACACACTGCTAAATCCTTATGAATAACCGCATTGATTTGGTTTGGGACTTCAAAATTCAATTTAAGATCTATTTTTAAATTTTTTTTTATTTTTTTATTTACATAATATAAAGATGTGAAAATACGCCGCCACGAGTATATACGAGTTGTAAAGAATTGGTTGGTGTGTTGTCAAAGGCAAAAAGAAATTTCGGAAGACGGGGGTACCCATGCATCAAACTTCGATGTAGCTTACATAATACATTTTGCATTGATATAACCTTTGCGCTTAAAAATATTAAGCTCGCAGTTAATATAAAAACGTACGAGTAGGCTGCGATTATTAAAATTGTGTACAAAATAGCAACACTATCACATCCACTTTATCATAATGATTTAATATTAGCATAGAAAGGGAAAATGTACAGTATATATTTTTATTTAAATAAAAAAGCAATGGCAGGACTAGGGGCATTTTCAGTCAAATTTTGAAATACGTTTAGAGGGCATTTCTATAACTGTTGCTTATGAAAAGCATGAAAAATTGCAATATGTGCAGCGAAAAGTACGTTCCAATTCAACCTTTAAAGCATTAGCATATAGAGTAAGTGCTATCTCATATACCATCTTTCTATCATAATATTATAACTTGCATACTGGTATTGAGTTTTGATAAAAACTTTTTTTTTTTAAAGCAAGTTTTTATAATATTTTACCTAATAAAGTTTTTTAGAAAATGTAATTTTTGCGATTAAAAATATGGTAACTAAAATAGAAAAAAAAATAATTACAAGTAATGCTGTTTGTTGACCAGTATAAACTTATTTGCAAAGCTAGATTTTTTTTTAAAAAAAAGCTTTTTACGAACATATCCGGTGTCCGTAAAAAAACGTTCACTGCTGAATTAGTATTAAATTCTTTTGATAATCTAAATATTTAATGATACATGGATAAACTTCACGTTAAAGTCTTTTTTTTTACAATACTCAATTTACATAAGTTGTATTTATTTTTAATTAATTCAAGCTTAATGTCATGAAAAAAATTGACATTTTAAATAGTGAATAGGATAATATAATCTTTATAGGAGAAGATTCCACATTACGAGATTAAATCACTATAAAGTAGTATTAAAGATTAATTTATACAGTATTAAATCCTTACAGACGTGTGGTTAAATATTTAGAATCCTAGTTAGATTTCAAGCAAATATATTTTATTTAGTGTTTTTAATTTGGTTAAAAGTGAGGTTTTAAAGACAGTTTTTTTTTTAAGCTCAGGACGTAATTTGAGCGAAGAAACGCCGGAATGAAATATTGTCTGAAACTAAAATTTTTTTTTTTCACATGGAGTAAAATTTATCGTCTTTAATTTAATGAAATTGTTCTTTGATTCTTTAAGAAGTAATGTTTTATTTACTGCAATTATTTCGCAGCTAAAGATCTTCGTTTCACTAAGAAAGAAGAAATGTTTTTTTTTTTTTCTTCTTCTTCTTCTGGTAAAATGAAAAGTTTTTCACTTGGTAGAATTTCACTAACTTTGTTATTTACCTTAATTGCTGAATTAATTTCGTTTTAGCGTTTCACAAGTGTTTACGATTACAATGTTTATAGTGTAAATTCCATTACATAAAATACACCCGTTGTTGCTGTTCCTATTCTACGCCTTCCGCGCGTTGTTTCGCGAATTGGAAAAATGCATATTATTGAAATTGCAGGATGGTCTTTGTTTACTTTGCGCCATATAATGAAATTGTGCGTGAATTACTACTCAGCCGTTGTTTGTTTCTCGTTGCACATTAATGGTTCTTAATTAAATGATAACTGCATTTGTTGAGCACACATACGACAATGAGAAGTGTATCCGTTTCCATATAGGCTACGTAGACTATACTACGCTGCAGCTCTATTATATATCTTTTTCCAACATTACTTTGTGTTAGATAATTATAATTGCAGCATTCTCCCTTATGAAAGATAACTCCTACCAACTGGAAAATTTCGATAAAAAAAAAAAAAAAAAACGTTGGCGTTTTTTGAGATTCGAAACAACGGGTAAATATGTGATTTAAAATGTTTCTGTACTAATCTCATTTAATATAAGAGCAATTTCATTTTATTTTCGGTTTGTAGATTTAGTAGAATTACATTTTTTTTTTTGGAGATGTAAAACATTGATGTTGTAATTTGTTATTTGCAAATGTAATTTAAATGTGAATTATATTAACTGACAATGGCTCGATAAAAAAATTGAAGTAGCAAATTTACGATTTTTGGTTTTTATAGCAATCAATTGCCGTTAGTTTCTTACGTCAGCTTGAGAAACATGATTTTCTTTAGTGGAATTAGATCTGACATAGAAGCTAGCTATAAAAAAAAAGCGGAAGTGAACTGGATCTTGGTAATCGAATTGAAAAGATCTCCCATGAGAAGCAAAAAAATAAAAAAAAAAAAATCGAAGGACAGAAAATAATATTGAACTGCAGTTGTTGCTTATTTCAGCTTTTCAATTCAATTATCAGCAAAGATGAAGTTGTGGTTTAAAAGATTTTTACGAGTAATAAAATTTATTAAAAAGCTAAATAAAAGTTTCGTCGTTCCGAAGGGGTTCTCTTCTTGTTTGCGTTATCACTTATTTTGAAGAGAATTCCTAATCAATTTGATTAAGGTGTCTACTGAGGTTCAATTACTGTTTAAAGTAATAATTAATCATTTCGATATTATCCTGCAAATCCTTCGATACCCATTTTACTACTAATTTCATGCTTTTCACTATTACTTGGTTAGACGAATGTTTAATGTAATACAGTCTAATCAATTGTAGCGTTCATATAATCAAATCGACACTTTTTTTTCTTCTTTTTACTAGAATCCAATGAAGAAAATTGCATTTAGGATTTCATTTGTTCAAGTGCTACCCACCTTTATTTTGAAATGGTTTAGCACTCTGAGGTTTCTATGGTTGTGTGGTCATTACATGCCATTCAGCTGCACTCCAATGTCCAGTAATTTGATTGTCACGGAAACCAATGGAAAAGAATTTCCCAATTGGTTTACGACAACAAATTGTACTCACCCGGTCTGCTGAGAGATATCTATTCAACTAATGATAATAGTGGAGAATAGATTTTTATACTTCCATATTGATTTCTATTATTTGCTCAGGTCAAAAAATATTCATCACTAATTTACTAGAAATACAATGGTTATTACGGTTAAGCTTGAACTGAGTGGTTGTCTGACTGACCACCGTGAATAATATTCTCGACATTTAACAAAATTTTATAAGCGCATTCTTTCTGGTCCATTTACATCGCAAAAAGTTATACAACCCTTTCCAGTAATATTTACGTCTAATCTGACTTTTAATTGTCGTTTTCTTTTGACGAACATATATTTGTGGCATTGTTAAATATTTTATTTTATAAAATTAAAAATAAATTTTTTGATTTATTTGCAGTTGGATTGGCTATCAAATTAACTCGAATTGAAGTCCCACACCATCCAGTTGTTGGAGATACAGTTAAATTAAAATGTCTGTACGATATGGAAGGAACCGATTTATATTCAATCAAATGGTATAAAAATGGAGAAGAATTCTACACGTATTTACCAAAGGACGATCCCAAGGCTCGAGTTCATGACGTTGTAGGAGTTTCTTTAGACGTAAGTCAAATAGTTAATTTTGAAATATTATTATACTGTACTCGAATGCAAGATTTGTCCACAAAGTAAATAACGTTTGTAGGCGACGAAGGCCCTATACCTATGCCTATACTATCTCCAGGCTGTACCAAACATCGAGGCAGTGGTAAATGAGTAAAACAATTGAAAATACTGCCAGTATAATAGTTGCACATACTCGACAGCAGCTCAAAAACTGCATAGAAATTTTGAATCATTTAGAACATTTAGTTCCCGTTGATTTTTATTTCTTTCTTAATTTGAAGTTTCTCTTTTTTGAAGTGATGGTCATCGAGTTTTTTGAGGTTACCGTCATCGTCACATTAACAATGAGTACCACTTAAAATGTGTTGCAATTTAGGAAATAAGTGAAATACAAAGGGAGGTAAAGGCCGCAAATAAATCTAATGTCCCAAACGAACTAAAATTTAATTGCAGTTGTCGAGCAGTTTCATTCATTTTAAAAGCTTATAAAAAAAACGGGCGCACCGCCTCGAAACTTTAACTTAGACTAGTCTAGGTAAAAGTCTGCAGGGTTTACATTGGCGGTGTAAAATTTCCCGTATCACGTGCCATTAGCCAACGTTTTTTGATTTGTACTCTAGTAAGTCTATACATTTAATTAAATTTTTGTCATTGTGTAAACAGAGTCGTGTGATCAGGTAAGATGAGGCCCGGATTGTTATGCAGTCTGCATTACTTTTATTATTATTTTTTTATGTGACTACAGGTAAAACCAATATATTTTACTTGAAAGTCAAAACCGACTTTTACCCAAATGCAGTAGTTTTTCCGGTAGTTCTCTCAAAAATTGGGTTTTGGGGAGTAATATAATATGCTCATATAGCGATGAATTACATTGCGGCGAAACATATTACTTAGTGCAGTGGATGTGTAACATAATCAGAAGAAATATAAAATGAAAATTTTTATTCTGTTCGTCTGTTTACTGTACGTCTCTGCAGATTTCAAGAAAGCTTCTTGAACATAAAAATATTTTAATCAGTGAAATTCGAGTTTAGAACCTATAAAAATGAAAAAATAACATGTTTGAATATTACGAGCGTATAATTCTAGGAATCTCGATGATGCTTTATTTTTTTTTTTTTTGCATGTTTATGCAAATTCAATTTTTAATTGTTAAAATATTATTTTATTGACAATTTTTTTGTATAAATAAATTGGGTTGTTTTTATAAACGTATTAATTTAATGTACCGTATATTTTAATAGTTGGATAATTCGAATAATAACATGGTTGTTCTGAATAACGTAAAATTGGAATCTTCCGGAACTTACAAGTGCGAAGTGAGCGGTGAAGCCCCATATTTTACTACTGTTTCCCAAGAAAGCGAAATGAATGTAATCGGTACGCATTAATTTTTAAAATAGCAATAATAATAATAGCATAAATTCAAATAAGGGGTTTTATTTATTTATTTTTTTTAAATACGGTATAGATTTACCTGAAGATGGTCCAAGAATTACAGGCAGTCAGGCTAAATATGAGATTGGAGACGTAGTTAATGTTAATTGTACTTCATATAAATCGAAACCGGCAGCAATGTTATCGTGGACAATAAACGGAATTAAGGTAAACGGACAGTTTATATATATTTTTTTTTGTTTAAAATAAAAATCATATTTTTTCTTAAACGTATATAGGCGGGCAAAAAACATCTTAATGAATTTCCATCCGCCTTCGATGAAAGTGGATTGGAAACGTCTATATTAGGTTTAGAATTCCAAGTGCACGATTATCATTTTCAATACGGAGAAATGAAATTGAAATGTACCGCTTCGATCGCCCCCATCTATCATCAAAGTAACGAAGAGTCCGTAGTTGGAGGAAATCAACAAGCTTCCGTTTTAGAAAGCAAAGAAACACCTCAAGGTATTTAAGATCATTTTATTATTTTTTTTAATCATATATGCACATATTGGAAATGATAAATAATATTTGAGCATCTGCAGTTGCCTCAGTCTATTATTTTTGCATTACTTTTGCTTCTCTTTCAATTTATTTCTTTTTTTTTTTCCAAGTTGACCTTATTTTCTTTATTAAAAATTATTACAAATATCATTACAAATACATTTTGCAAAGTATTGATAACATGTTTTGGTAGTGTACCCCTAATTCAGAACGTAGCTTGATCAAAAATTTATTATTGTTGTTTTTTTAAATAATTTTATGACCCGCATTTTCGTTAGCAGCAATGCATCCTTCTACCGAAGAAAAAGTTGATAAATTTCTATCATTTTTTTCTTTAATTTTAGCCAGCTGTTGTAATTGCATCATCTCCGGATCGCTGTGGTTATATATTCCATACCTGTTATTGGTTTTATTAAAAAGGTGACGGGTGTGAATCGATTGCCCAGAAAATGTACAGCAACGCATTATAAGCATATTTTTTATCACCGAATGAGTTGATTAGGTATTATTCAGTTCATAGTCATCGATAAATACCAAGCAACTTAGAACTTGAATAATGCCTGAGATATATTGGTATTAAGTTTTACGACAATTCTGTAAATTAATTTTAATGCAAACGTTAACAAATTATTCCGAAATGTCAGAAAATACATATCGTATCAACCAAAAAAAAAAAAAAAAAATTCATTTGCAACGGTTTTTATCGTTTTCATTATTTTATTTCTAGTCAGGAGCTTACTATTAACAAACTGTGTATGAGTTAAATTTGTAATAAATTAATTTCTCGTATTGTGTGCCACATTAATGTACGTACCAGTATACTAAAACTTTAAAATGTCAATTTTTTAATGAATAAATCAAATTGTAAAAATCCCAAAATTTTTTTTAATTTTTGACTTCTGGGTATCGAACAATAAATTTTTTTTAATAGTTTTTGAAGGTACCGGTAAGTAAACAAAATTATAATTTTTATTTTATACTGTAGGCCTACAATAATAAGTAAAAGTCAAAATCTCCGTAAGTTTTGAAACAACTTCTTTTATTATTATTATTATTCAAGCGCATGCGCATTGCCTTCGCGCTGATCGGAAACGGCTGTTTTAAAATGTTTTTCCGGTTTGAGCTGTGGGGGAATCGGTCTATAGATAGAAGTGATATTCGCTCATTAATCGCGCTATGAGCAATAGAGAGCTTATCCGCAGCGTAGTATTTAGCTTCGTAAGATTCTACCGTTACCGCGTTCGTGTTACTCCAGTAATTTTTTTGGCTTTAATATTAAGTTATTACGTGTATATTTCTATTAAAAATTAAGTATATAATTTAAAGTACAGTATGTATGATGCGATCATTACTCACATTGGTAAAAAAAACGAATTTACAATCGAGGGTGGGTCGATGTGTCTACTGTGAAATACGCGCGCGTGATAAAGAAGCGTCTCGGTTTGGAAATACTGTAGGCCTACAGTTAAATTGCAGAATCATTTTGTAAGTAATTCTACAGCTCTTCTATTTCGAAGATTTTTATTTAAAGAAAACTATTTTAACTTAAATTTATTTGCACGTATAATATTTTGACAGACGACATCCAATATTGTTTCACACAACCGCGGCAGTTGGCCTACTGCATTTTCATTTTTCAACGATGGATCACGTTGGAACCAAATTAAGGTAAGAAATTTAATATTATAATAATTATTATATCTTTAAGGTTATAATATTATGTCGGGAATATTTCGTTGTGTCTTTTTAACTATATTTTTTGGTGAAAGGATCGATTAAGCTTACTGTGTTAAAATGGAATTCTACATGTAACACCAATTGAAGACTTTGCAGCAATAAGTAAATACGTCCATTTGTTTCACTTTTTCAGATGAAGGGTGTAGCGGAACTCTTTCTCTATCTACTGTTACAAAATTTATGAATCTGAGGGTCTTAGTTTTTATGTTATTTAGCAAATAGCGTCACGTTTTTTTAAAATAAACTCAATGGAGTTACATGTACAACTTAAGAATCTTAAAATTTGAATTTGGGGAATTTAATTTATTTAGCAGTTCTGTTTTGAGGTACCAGGTATATCAGTAAGTTATTTGCCCGATAATTTGCTGAATTTATTAGCCATGTCAAACAACATTGAATATATAACCTCATATGGTGACTCCAAATTTTCAATGTTCACCCATACAAATCTCACTCATTCAAGTACAGTACAGTGTACCGGTAAAATATATTTAAAATAAAAATAAGTGAGAAGAAAAAATTTAACTGAAGTTGCAAAATAATCTTTTCCAAATTTGTCAAAATTATTAAAAATGGACTTATTTATTACTGCAAGCTCTTCAATTAATTCTGTAGTTTATTAGCGTTAAAACTGTGGAAGGTCTCGAAAGCTATTAATTGACTGCGTAAGTGTTTAACACTAGTTATGTTGTGAAATTACTTCGATCAAACTTTATTGTGAATACAGTATCAGGTTTTAAAGTTCCAGGAAGTTTGCGCAATAATGCTGAAAACGAGAGTAAATTTTTTCTTTTTTTTTTTTACGATTGCTAAACGCTTCGAAGTGAGTTTTCCCTGTTTTTCTACTCTTTTTCGAGTACTCGGTATATATATATTTTTTTTGGGTTGTTGCTTTTTTTTTTTTTTTGGTTACATCATCTTTACGAATTTTAGTGAAAACGCCGCCGACGTTCGGTCCTACATGTAAAAAGAATAAATGTAAATTGCTGAAGCGTAGAAGCGTTAAAGTGTTTTTAGGTTTCGTTCAAGTACTTGTTCGTGGAACAGTAATCGACCATTTGCTTTCTTCGCGTTCAGCGAAAATGACATGGTTTGTTTTTATTCAATCCTCTGCGGGCTCATCTCGTCTGGTGACCAATCGCAAACAGCCAAAAACTTTCGCAGCACAATTTTATTTGAGGTTAATGTTTTAGCAAGTAGCTCGTGAAATCAATTTCGATCGGCGGAGACCCTCGTAAAATTTAATCGTTAACTTCTAATGTCGACTCAAATTGTACATGTGGCAACGATCTGATAAATAATAAAAAATTACACCTTTGGATAACATTTCACTGCTATCTATTCCCAAACAAATTTGATAGGAAAAATAGAAGCTCGTATATACGGTAGTTTTTTTTTTCTTGTTATATAAGAGACTTTTTTTTTTCTTTTTTTTTTTTACCGTAGGTTTTTAATTAACGCAAATGGATTTAAGAATTTGATAAGATAGAAACATTTTCTTCGCTTATTAAATTGAAACCTTAGTGTTTCTTCTTTTATGTGCATCTGCTAATTAGATACTGCAAAATCTTTTTCAAAACATTATTGTGCGGCAATTATTATTAGAGAAATACTGTAGGAGGTAATTTGAGGATACCTAATTTTTCGTCGCAAGAAATAATAAATGAGACGCCCAGTTCCAAAGTGGTTTAAGTCATTTTTTTTTCTTCTTGTCTTTTGGAACTTGTATCTTTTGAGTATCGCAAAGAACCAATGTTCTAACCTCAACATTCGCTGGGTAACATTGCATTGAACTGCTCATAGTGTTCGAGCCAGTACAGTATTGGTTCTATCATGTTTCACTGCTCGAGTGGATCAATTATAACAACTTGTACTTACTTTTGATTCTTAACTTAAAAATGTATTAAGCAGTACGGTATCATATTTTTGAATTAATCTGTTTTTAAAAATCTTATGAAAATGAAGTTTCCTTTTGCTGTTTACTGCAAAATTAACTAATGAACTTTAACGTTGGTTATTTCAAACGTATGATATGCGGATTTGGACCACTTTGGAACCAAGCGATTTAAATAACGGCGTAAAAGTCCTTTAAGAAGCTCGTCTTTAATAATTATTAATATGCACGTTGTTTTTTTTTTTATTATAAATTTTTTTAAAGGATTTTTTTTAAACAGTTTTATTAAAAGCAGATGCATTAAATTCTATTGATTTTTGAATAACTTACAATAGAAACCAGTTTATTTGCTACATTTACTGTTTCCTATTGAATCATCGATAATAATTATTTTGAGATTTCATATAAAATTAATTTTATTGCATTTAATTTTGCCTTATGGCAGAAAACTACTGATTTGTTTTGCAATTGCAATATTACACAACATTGCATTTTTCCCCCTTGGTATTTATAGTTAATATTATTATTCTACTTGCTTTAATGCTTGGTACACTATTTATAATATTGTGTACGCTTGCTTTAAATATTATCGTAAGATTATTTTTGTATTAAAAAGTAAAATTGAAATGATAAATGCTTGATTTTTTAATTTAAAAATGATGATATGGTTAGCTGTTTTTTTTTTTTAAATAAATATAAATAAAAAGAGGTCAGATTGAAACCTTATTTGATTTTTGAGGAAAAATGGAGACAATAAAATGCTGGCAACATTATCGATCGATTTTCGTCTTTTCTTAACTTAATATTGATGAGCGGTGAATAACAGAGAGAGTATTTTTTTTTTTTTTTTTTAAGTTTTGTTCTCACCAGGCAACTACCATACTCCATCAGCATTGATGCGAATTTCCGGTCAGTTGATCGGCTTAGGCAGTCGATTTAGCTAAATTTAGACGCATTCAACTTTGATCTGACAGCTATTGTGTCTGCGATCTAATAGAACGTCAAATCACAAACATTTTTAATATAAATTATGCGCCAGCATTAAATACGTTTTAATTGACAAAATATGGATTTTTTTCTCTCTTTATAATACAGTACAGAGATTGTGACGAAGAAAATGAACCGTAGGCGATGCACTTTTCAAGTTAATAAGCGCATTTATTATTATTGCAAAATGTACTGAAATTACTTGCGAATTAATTGGTTACTGCTACGTAAATATTATGTAGGCTAAGAAAAACGCAAAGTTTATTTTTTAATAGTTTCAGGTAATTTAGCACGATGGTTTGCATGTTTATAGTCACCAATAATTAATATGCGTAGGAGTATTCGTCATATTTAATGTTTTTCTATGAAAAGAGATGCAGTGGTAACACACAAGGGGCGTTTGGTGGGTGGAGTCATGGTCTTGTTTACGTTAATATACTCAGCTTTTGCGTTAATTTGAAACTCTCTGTGTCAATTAAATGGAGTTAATCATACAAAATGAGCGTTAACCAGTCACATTTTTTTTTTTTTTGAATCTACATAACGGGTAATCTTGGGTTCGATTTTTTTTCTAGTTATGATAAACTACTTCTTGCACAAAGAAATAATTTTTTTCTTAATTTAATTTTGAAAGTAGGAGTTGAAATATCGCAAAAGTTGTAATACATGTATTTAGTTTATAAAAATTCTACTTGCATTGAAGGCAACAGTTCTGTTTATAATTATCAGTTTTGGCTTGCTATAGTGAAGTTTTCTTCGGGGGCCACGAACCGACTCAATGCGGCGCAGAGCAACAACGAAATACAAAAATAAATATAATTGTTTGTCGATGAAGGTTTTTATTTTGCTTTCTACTTTAATGCTCAATTTATAAAATAAAATGCAGTACGTGTAATTGGTTAATTTCTAACGTTGGTAAAAATAATTCTTACGACCGTTTTAAGGGGGGGGGGTATTTTTTTAGAGAATGTTTTCGAATATTTGGATTTATCATCTATTAAAAATATAATTGGTTCGATTTAATATTAGATCCTTCCTCTACGTTTTGATTATGATAGATTGAAGGGAAATGATTCGAAATAAGTGAGGCGTATAGTCTCTCACGTGCTCAGTAATAAGTTTGAAAACATAGTTTGTTTCTTTTTTTTCTTTCGCAGGTACCGTACCTCGTATCGTACATTATTATTATTACATCCTTAACGAGATAAAATGAGTACATGTAGAGATGATTTTTTTTTTTCTTTTTTTTCCATTTACTTTTCTTTCTTTTATTCTATCTACGGCGGGTGGGGGAGCGTCTTAAAACTGATAAAAATGTATGCAAGAATAAATACAGAGGATAAAGTGAAAAAGTATTATTACGAAAAGTAAAAGTTTGTGCAAGTACACCCACGAGTGATATTTCTACTGACTGAATGAGATGAAAATCAACATCACAAACACCTTTTCAATTCTCGGTTGGATACTAAAACACGTAGGCTCACGTATACTGTATAAAATGCTATCAAAGTCGCTCTATTTTAGCTGCACTCTTTTCAGCTCATTCAAATTGCCTTTCAATCAAATGCCTACCTACCACCAACACCACCAGTCGCGTACTCTTCATTCTTCTTTTTTTTTTTCTCTCTTTTCTTCCCATCAACTTTTTTCTCACTCTATAATGTCCTGTGTTCCACTAAATGAACACATTTAAAGTTTTGACAAAAACCTATTCTTTATAGTTTTTTTCGGCTGAGGGCCCGTGATGATCATTATTTTAACCGGTATGATTATAATAATAATACAAATGCGACAATTTAAAATTTTTTTTTTAAAAAAAAAAAGTTTTATCTACACATTGTAATAATTATTATTATTACGTGTATTAGTAAAATTTATTTGACTGCCCAGAAACGACATGACCTACGTCAATACCGTAATTTTTTAACTTTATGTAGTGACATTTTTTTTTTGTTGTAAATAGGGGCAATTTTTTTAGAATTATAGGGCCATTTGGTTTTAGCTGTCCCATTCTGACCGATCTAATTCAGGCTTATAGAGAAGCTACGACCTGCGATTTGACGAGCTTTTACGGACAAGACGTTCGTGCTCGCAGGTTTGTGGACTGGGGATCGTGAATCCGTGATCCATCAAACCAAAAGCCTTTGATTTGCCAATTTTTGCGGAAAGATCGAGGCACTCGGCCTATGTCGAGCCTCGTATGTTTCCACGACTCGAGGTATGACTAACATTGAGCCAAGCTCGACATAACACCGACCGTGAAAACCCGACTTGAGTAGTCATAATAGAGAGTTAGAGCCATCCAACTATTTGCCAGGCTCAGCTCTGCTTAAAATAACAAGATTATACTGCACCGGTAATAATAATTTTTAAGAAAAAAAAATAAAAACATTTAAAAAAAATTATAAAACTTACATCATGGTTTTTTTTTATAAAATAAAAAAAAAATAACAAGCTTTTTAATTAAAGAGTTTCTTCCCTCTTCTTGATTAGGTAGGCTATCCCTTGCCTACGGTAGTGCAAAAAAAGACATTGTTGGGCTTCAAAAATAACCTACCTTTTTTTAATTATTCGCTTTTTGTCTCGGTAGATAGACTAAGTTTATTTAAAAAAAAAATTATTTAAAAATAAAATTTGTTGTCGATTTAGGTGCTGCTTTAATTTTTTCTAAGGTTGAAAATGAATACCGGTACTGTGGCTTTTTTTTTTTTTTTTTTTGATACGGGTAATAGAAAAAAATTTACATTTTGAGTTTGATTTTTTTATTTAATGCTTCCGTTTGTTTTGTTTTGGTTTTTTTTTTTACATTTTGTTTTTGTTTCTATTTAAATTTCCCTCTACGAGTGTTGTTATCGGGGGGATTTTTATTTCAACAAGCGCGTCGACTCAATTATAATTTTAGTTTACTTATAGATAGACATTCTCGACGAAGCATAAATTAAGGAGTTATTTCTAAATGTAAAATATCTAAGAAGAAGAAAAAGAAAAAAAAAATGTGTTTTTTTTCTGATGTAACAAGTTAAAATAGCGTGTATTGCGTGAGATTCTGCTGCTTTTCTTCGCTCGTAAAACTATCTGTCGATCTGCTCTCATTTCTTGAACTCGGCGTTTCAATTCAAACTCGTGTGATACATTGAAGATTAATAGCTCGTACGCGGCTAATGGAATAATATAAATAATTGGAATATAGATGTTTGGGAAAATGTATTAAAAATACGTGGAGCGCATTTTTAAATTTATTGATTAATATTTTTCTTTAGCGCCGCATTTTTCGTGTTTTGTTGTAATAAAAGTGAAGTTTTTTTTTTTACGCATAAATCATGAAACCTGCTGCCTCAAACCGTTTCGGGAGTTTTCTTTTTCTCCGTGAAAGAAGGGTGGAGAGAAGTACTTGGAGCTCTTTTTTTCTTCTTCTTCCTTTTACATTTTATTTTATAAAGCGTACATATAGTATTTGCTGCTTCGTGGATGCGTTTTCAGCCTCATATTTCCGATATTTTTAAGAAATTGAATCTTTCTTTTTTTATATATTTTTAGGAGAAAAAAAGAAAAAAGTTAGAAACGAAAATGGCACAGTCCGCTGGCACATAAAATAAAATTTTGGAAATCTAAAACTTTGCAGACTCCGGTATATTGCACTTGTAGATGATAGTCACATTGTAGAAAAGTGCATTCACATAGAGTTAACGTGCTTTTTTCGCATAATAATAATTTTTTATAGCAGAAATGTTAAGGAGGAAGAGCGAGGGGGATAAGTGTTGTGAATAAAGTTTTTTTAGTATTTTAATTTATAGTAGAAATGAAAAAGACGTTTTTCTTGTTAGAATAAAACAGAAAAATAAAAGCGATAGTAAATAGTTTTTACGATCCGTAACAGCCGGGGGGTAGGATTCTTACAAGATCAACTCTTGAGATAAACACGATTATCGTCCATAACACCTTGTTTCCGCTCAACTTTTGAGGTTCTGGTGTGTACGTAAACGGTTTGATGGAAATACATGTAGCTCAGTTTTTTGCAAACCTGTATTTACCAAAACTTTTTTTCACTAGTCGTTTTGCCATTGGTTTTTGAAAATACAATAATGAAGAATTAACATTTGCTTCTCGATTAGATTGGCCTATTGACATTTTATTTAGACATCTTTTTATTTTATTTTTTTAAAAAATTTTATGCATTTTTAACCATTGTTAATCAATATTTTTAAGATGGTTTTCGTCTTTATTTTATGTTTTATTCTGTTCAATTTTTATTTTATTCAGCATTTTACGATTTTTATTATTTTTATCGCTATTATTAAATTTGTTTGGCGCGTAAAGATGAAAATATAGCGAAATAAAAAGTAGGAGATTAACAAATTTACATAATGAAAAGTAAATAGCGCGCGTGGTGACGTTTTGTCTGCCGTTAATTAAAGTGATCAAGTGTTCAATTAAATTAGCTGACTTTTTGCGTGTAGAGTGAATTGTGAGGTTGGCGAGAAAACGAAACAATCGCAGACAGTGTAAATAAACAAGAGTAATTAGCGCGACTATTGTTTGCTTGATGTATTTACCGAATTGGTTTGTGACTTTTCATCAGACAATACGTCAATTCTATTTTTTCTTTTTTTTTTAATTTTCTTTAATTCTTTGGCTGGAACAATATTATTTTTAACGAATTTTAGACATTTGTATTGCGTCTCTGATCATTTCGATTTCATTTTTAGACACGCACTGTAGACAACTTTCCATGGGATCTTTTTGGGGAAGTAGTGGGACATTTTATTTAAACTATTTTCTTTAACAGATTCTTAAACCATGAATCAAAAGTACAGTACACTGTAATTTGCATGCTACGTGTTTGATTACAATTCATAACTTATGACCTAGATTATTGAAGTGATTCTAGAAGTTGGTTCAATTCCCCGTTAACCATGTAGATTTATTATAAATTTATTTAAAAAAAAAAGGAAGAAATGTTTGGCTATGAATGTAATAATGAAAATGCGGTTGGCTTTTAGTTTCGTATTTTGACAGTTATTATAATCTGCGATGCCATTTCAACCTCACTATTTAGGTGAGAAATCCTAGAAATGATTGCTTAGAAAGCGTTTGCGGTGTTGTTCTTCTTATGATTGTGCGATATCTTACGAGTGCGAAAGGCTTTCGCTAACCATTTCAATCTAGTTCTACGTACAGTTCTAGCTGATGTCAACTATTAATTTCCGTTTAATCGCGGTTGTAGACCTAGTTAAATTTCGTTTAAAAAAGAAATTTTTTAAAAAAAAAAAAAAAAAAATTTGTGGGAAAAATTAGGTAATACCGCTATAATTTTTGTTTTCTGGTTCGCAATTTTACCTAGCCTTGCCTTAAAGATAAAACATTCAGTTGCATAAAATAAAAAGATAACTTAATACGATCTTGAAATTAAATTTGATCTCGTTTTCTTTTTCTCGTTTTTTTTTTTTATTACTACAGTATTATTATTTTATTATTTTTTTTTTTTTGATATCGACCGGAGGTTTAACAAATTGGAGTGGTGACTGTTGATATCGAGAAAGTTGGAGATGATAAATTGAGCCAGATATGTCTTCATTTAGAAAAAGGAATTAGATTTCGAAATAAAGAAGATGGGGAAAAAAAAATCAAACAGATAAAACGATTTTAAAGCTTCTTTTATTTTTTATTTATCTGATAAGATGCTGTATTTGTTTACTATTTTTGCCATTTCTTCTTGTTTGACAAATAACGGGGAATTGAACTCTAATATCTCCCTTATTCTTCTCCTCCCCCCCCCCCTTACTTCTCCCTATCAACTTATCTACCCGAATGGGTTGACATAAGTTTAGTTCACATTTAAAATAGCCAATTTGAAATATGGCTGGAAAGCGGGTTGATGGAGTGTGCGACGAGGGATGCGCGACTCCCATCCTGTCTCTCTCTCTCGCCCGCCGTTTTCTCGATTCTTCGACTGCCAATCTGTTGTTTTTTGAATATACAATCAGATATTCAAGTGTGCGTTAACCGTTCGGTAGTGAACCGTAAGGCTCTACTATACTGCACGTTGGCGGACTCTACTCACTTTTGAAAAGAAGTCGACTCTCTTTTATTTTTCAAGGTTTGCTTAGAAAACCAGATTAAATCGAATCAGTCTATGTGGGAATTGATAAGTAAGCATCGGAGACACATAGCGCATACATATTTAATAAGGTTCCTAGTAGTGTATTATGTATGGTTGGAAGGAAGAAAGGAATAAGATGTTGAGTCGAAAGAATCGTTGGAAAGTGCAGGTAAGGGTGATAACAAGCGAAAAAAAAAAAGGTTGGTGCGGGGGAGGAAGGGAGGGTGGGATGGATGGTTGGATGGGTGGAGTGAGAGCAGCAACAATGAGATATATAGAATTTAATTTCCATACAGCTACATGTTTTCAATACGCGATTCGTAGTCAACCTAGAAAATGGCTCCATGTCGAAAAACAGATGGGATTCTCAGATGGAGCGCAATGTTTCAGGCTCCGGGTATTCTAAATAAACATTAAAAATATAAATTCTGTTTTATTATTTTTTTTTCAAGGGAGAGATATAATAATAATAAAAAAAATGAATAACACAGGTGTTACCGAAGTAAGATTAAACATGCAGTATGTGTTCTACTGTATAGTTGTCTGTGCATCAGGCTAGAATTACGTCTTTTCACCGGAATTCAGTATAAAGAAATCTTCAATAATTAAGCGTTTTCAAGATTTTTTTAGAAGAAACTTTAAATATATTGCAAGTTTTCTGCTTATTTACAGTATAACATACACAAATTAGTACAGGGATCTATTTTAGCTGGAAAACAATTATTGTGACTAATACAGCCAAATTTTAAAACTGAAGGTTAAAACTCGCTTTTTAAAATGGGTTTTTTTCTAAAGATTATTTAGGTTTTCTATAACGAACTTCAATTTAACTTTTTAATGAACTTTAGATTTCATTACAAAAACAATTATTAAGCAAAACAAGGGCCGCCTCTCCTTCTTCATTCATAAATTCATCAATTATTATTATTACCGGTAAATAAATAAATGACGAAATTTTTATTTTATTTTAAATATAAAACTTTTTATTTATCATAGTTAAGGGGAGGGGAAGGGGGGAGAAATTGCAGTACAAAAAACTTATCGTCACAATAAAATGCATATGCAAAACATCGTATAAGCAAGTTCCAATAATCTTATTAATATATGACAAACCCTAGTATTAAAATTAATGTGTTTCATAAATTTTTAAGACAAATACAGAATGTAGAAAAAAGATAAACACTACGAAAAAAAATATATTCCGGTACCGTATATATATTTTTTGCAAATATTATCTTCAAGTTTTTGTAAAAATTTATTCAGTTTTGAGTCAATTGACTGGCTTTGAGCTGCTTTACTCTAGTCGCTGATATCGTTAAACTGCACTTTGGGACTTAGCCGTTTTATCCGAAATACCCAGACACTTACATTTATGCGTGTCCACGCCAGATAAACTTGGATTTGTCGTTTTTTTTCTTTTCGGTTTTTTTTTTTTTTGGAATTTTAAACTCGCGCAGAGTATTTACATATTGTAGCGCGAAAAAGCTGCGCGATGATCGAGCGTAGAATCTAGAAAACTCGGCCTAGTTGCTGAACAAGTGTAAACAGTGCTTTAATTTTCTAAAGTACCTGTTTCGATCATCGATTTAAAAAAACCGTTAAAAAAAAATATTGCTTAATTTCCTGTAAATTTTTAAGAATTATAAGAGCGTTTAAGTACGGAAAGGAGAGAGAAAAGGAGAAAGAGAGAGAGAGAGAGATTTAGGAAGTCATGAACCGCGATTTGAAATGAATAGAGGTTGATAAAGTACGGCGATTAATCTACTCATCTGTCACATTGGCCGCAACTATAGATTTATCTGTAAACGTAACAGTGCGTGAAATTGAACGTAGAACATGTCTAGGTAAAGATTCGATTAGGTTCATTCGTTTCGACATAGAAAAGCGACTAAGAAAGAGTTTTGACCAAGGTGGTAAGGCTCCACCAAAAAGTATTGTTCGATTTAGACACACATTCGATAAGCTTAATAAAAATAAAAAAAATATGCGGTCGTCGGTGTTTATGCGCCTGCTGCGCACTAATGAGTGGCAATCACTCATAACAGCCGAGTTATGCCAGTAGGAGGCATTACAAGGAAAAACCTTGAAAATTTATGCCATACGCAGTACATTGTTTTTGAATAATTTAAACAATATATTATACGCAATTATGTGGTCATAATAGTTATTAGATTTATAAATCGAATGTCGGAAATTAGAACCGTTCATGCAGATTTTTTCTTTAAATGTTTGATATTGTTTTTTTAAAAAAAATTTAGAGACTTAATCTTGTTTTAACGTCGATTTTACCAATCGAATTTTGATTTATTATTATGGTTTGGAAGTGGATCTATCAAGTGACTTACGGTATCAACACTTGAAAAAGGTTAGTTTTATTATTATTATTATTATTTTTTAATACATGTATAATATCCAAGGCTGATAATTTTTCGAAATATATAATATTTTTTTTTTTAAACATTTTAAAACGTTACGGCAAAAAAAAAAAGGAAAAAGAAATCCAACTCAAATTCATATGATTTTTATTTGGTAGGCACTAGATGAATTTAATGAAATAGAACTACATGGGTAAAGCGACTTTTAAATGAAAGTAGACCCCTTGCTGGCAACGAAATATTGTTAAAATGAACTAGACTTATACCCTGTTTACACTCCACTTTTGAAACAGGTTTCAATCTATGAAACCAGTACCACATTTTGATGTACAAAAGGTTTGGTGAAATTAGCGGTTTTCACCAAATCTCTTCTCACTGATTTTGAAATGAAAAGCCAAGGTCCTTTTTTTTTTTTTTTTGAAAAGAGAGCAAACATTTTTTTTTTTAAAAAAAAGAGATGATAAACTCATTTTACGTCATGACGTCATAGTATCACTAGTTTTCGGTTTGTACTTTTTTGCTCAAACCAGATTGCTGCAAATGATTCTGCCAAAAAAAGGCTTTACCGAATTGGTTCCGTTAGAACCTGATTCGTGGTGTAAACTTAGTATAACACTTGAACTCTGTATCAAATAAATTCAACTTTTGACTTTTTTTTTTTTATCAAAAAGTTTTAATGCAGTTGGTGAGATTTTTTTTTTTTTTTTCAAAAGTCATAAATCCAATTGGATTTTTTTTTTTTTTTGAAAAGAAAGGATTTAAGAAAAAATGAAATTATTTGCGTATTTTGTTTTTAGGATGCTGTTTATCATAATGTAAAAGCGACAGTGAACTCCCCCCTCATAAAAATAATGACGTCGTGACCTTTTTTTTTTTTTTTTTGAAGCATATGTTTGACTTAGTTATGTGTGATGTATTTTGATCAATAGTAGAAATAAAGTAGAAAGTTTGGCGGTGTTTGGGGAATGCGTTAATTTTATTTTTACGTGGCACAACGTCAGCAATCTGTCATAGATCCTGTTTTCAATTTGCTCATAGCGAGAGAAGAAGAAGGAGGAAGAAAGAAGAAGAAGAAAAAAAAAAAAAAAGACGAAATGAAAGATTTTTCTCCTTTCAAGCGAGTAACTCTCATTTATATCATTTTGGCTCAGCTCCAGTTCAGTTCTTGCAACTAACGATACGGTGAAAAGTAAAGCAAATCCCCTACTCTTTCCCTTCCCTTTCCCAACTTCCTCCTACACTTCTTCTTCTTCTTCCTCCTCCTTTTTCTTTCTTCCACTCACTCTATAGACTTTTCTTTTAACGCTCTATTGATGGCGTTGACATATTTTTATATTTCCACATTTTTTAAGACAATCAGATTTATGGGCTCTATTAATCTAATGTTAAGCAGATTTATGCAAGCGAGTAAAGCTAGGAAACGAGTTATGACACGGTATCTGCTGCTGCAAAGCGATTTTTAAAAGAAAAACTCTGGAGTAGAATTTCACAAATATAAATCTTGATTTCAAACATTTCATTTTATTTGTTTCAAGTTGTTGATTTTGTTTTAAGTATTTAATTTTTCTTTTCTTTTGGTTGCGAGTACAAGAGCAATTATTTTTAAGTTGATTGGAATGAAGTAAAATGAACTTTTAAAACTCGTAATTTATTAGAGAGGATTTAGTGGGTACCAATTCAATAACTCAAAGCGAAGACAAAATTTATATTTAAGGCAAATTGAAAAATCAGACGAAAATTAATCAAATTGAAAGTTCATAATTTTGATCTCAAGTTTTCAACATTTGGGTTTTTTTCGGGACATTATTGAGAAATGACGAGTCGATTTACTGTACTGTACCAGAATTTTAAAACAGGTTTCAATCAACCAAACCAGTTCCGCATAAATTTAAAGGTTCAAACTCGGACGATATAAGTATAGCAACCAGGCAAAAAGTTTAATCGCAAAATATCTAATTCAAGTACATGTAGGCCTACATGTGCTGTAAGTTCATTATTACATGGAACCAAAATATTTTTCCAAGCCCTGGTGCTTTCGATATTCAATGAGAGAAATTGAATTGATTAGGTTTTTTTAAGAAAAAAATTAATATTTGAGTTATTTTTCAATAAAAAAAAAAGCTATTTATTTTAATGCATTTAAATCGTCTCCTATTTTGTTTATTTGACGAGATTGTTTTTATTTTATGACATGTCTAGACAATTATTCAAACATAAGCAAGCGAATGTTGTTTAAAGGTGAAGAAGCACAGAGAAAGCGTTTTCTATCTTTTTTTGACGTTAGTTGAAGGGAAATAAAAATAATTCTGTTGTTATTTGGATGTCGCGTGTTGCTCGGTTGTCATAACACACAAAGGGGTATAAGTTACGATTGAGGAAATAAAAGCTTTGCTCTCGTTCAACAACCAAGTATAATATGCTATGTAGAGGCGCTTCAATTGACGAGCAAAGTGCTTTTCAACTAGAACATTTACTAGCGAACAAAACTATATTTTATTGGCGATTGTAGAATTTTTTTTCCTTTTTTCTTCTTCTTCTACATTTTTTTTATTTTTCGCTCTTATTCGGATAATATTTAGTTTGTTTTGAACGAAATTTTAAATGGTTCTCTTTTGGATAACTTACGAGCTATGTTATTGGATGTGGAAGGAAATTGGCTAGCAGATATTGTTAATCGTGAGTCAGTGAACATTACGCGCGACACTTGAACATTACATTTTGCGTAGATGATTGCATGGCCCGACGCCAAAGTGGTGAAGTTGCATGGCGACAGAGGGCATGTAGGCATGTCAAAATGGACTGAGTCGGTCGTGGGGAGGGAGGGGGAGGTAAAGGGAACATTGCGTATACAACTATTTTCAGCGCATTTTTATTCTTTTTTTATTGTGGCGAAACTATCAACAGTTTCGTCCTTTATGCCTTCACCGAAATTGGATTCTCTCTACATGATAAAAAAATAAGATTTTTTTTTTTATTCTTAGTTGAAAAGAGCTAAAAAAAATTTAATTTAAGTGTGTTGCCGATCTTTCTTTTTTTTAAAAAAAAAAAAAACTAGAAAAAAAAAGATGGAATTTGGGAAGTGGAAAAAAATGTTCGGTTTTTAGAAAAGTTTTTTTTTTCTTAAGGCGCAAATATATTTAGTAAAAAAATATACTGTATTAAGTTCTATATAAACTTATTTGCATTGTTGTTTTTTATTATTACTCCAAGTAATTTTTAAAATCGGACGGGAAAAAATTAAATTTTGGTAATGAAAAAGCTCGTTGTTCTAAAAAATATTTTTTTTATTGAAATGATTAAATTTTTGCACAAAAATAGATTCGAAAATTTAGTAGCCGTAAATTAATTAAAATCTATTGATAGCAGAGTTCCAAGTACCGTAATGTGTTCGATGACGAGAGTTTTTAAGTTCAAAAAGTAAGTTAAAATAAATTAAATTTTTTTTTTCTTTTCAAAAAAATAAATAAATAAGAAAAAGAAAGAGAAATAGGCTATATAAAAACTCCATAAAAAATGCATTACCGCACTAAATTAAGTTATTTTTTTTCCTCTCTTCTCATTTAGAGTTTTTATATCCAAGCTTTGAAGTTTCTCAAAGGAATAAATAATAAAAAAAAATTGAATAGTTTTATGTCTCGGTCGAAGTATTAAGTTGGTGAAGGAGAAGAAGCAATCGGCCAAATTCATTTCACGGCACTTAAATGCAGTGCGCGACAATGACAGTCTCCAGCATAAAGCATTCGATGCCAAAATAATACTGTTTATGGTGTTAATAACTGTAAATAATAATTTTACGATATGAGTGGTTTTTTGGCGAATTTATTTCACGAAAGAAAAAAACATATTCTTTTTTTTATTACTCGATTAAATAACGAAGCAATACGTAGCCCTTTCAAAGATATCGCAATAATTAGAAGTTTATACAGTTATGTTACAAGCGAAACTGAAAATTAAGGAAAACCAGTTCTGCCTATTCCAAAAATGCACGGTTAGACCTAAGTAGAACTGATTTACCTGACGCGAGGAAGACTGGTCCCTAGAGAATAAAGAAATCGGTGTGTCCCTATTAAAATATGGGCAACACGTCACACCTCTATTTACACTATGTTCTCACCTCGAATCAGGTTTTAGTGGAACCAATTCGGCCAAGCCGTTTTTGACTAAAATCACTTTCTGCAATCTGTGTTTTCTCTGTAAATTTCCTATTTAAAAAGAGACTATTGCTTCTATTTTTAAAAATCAGGATTAACTGATGAAACGACGTGCGCGAACTGGTTCGATGGAACCAGGTTTGGCAGAATGTCACAAGATTGCGTTTGCATCAAAATGTGAACCTAGTTTCATTGATTGAAACCCATTTCAAAAGGCCACAACTTACTATAATCTAAAAAATCTAATAATTATATATTGTTTAGTTTGTCTGATTTTTTATAGGGGTGGGGGGAGGTTGCTTTAGGCCCCTGGGTTGATTGAAATGTAGTTAACTTGATTATAGTTTGGGAGAAATTTATTACCACAAAATTCTTGTTAGCCGGTTTAAGTTGCGCGTAAGCGGTGAATAACGACGGGGTTTGAAAATGTCATCGACGAACTTTTCTCCCCAAAGGGCTACAGCCGCGAGCGATTTTGACAAAATGTTGATTGGTCCATCACCTGTTGTCCTATTAACTGCGCTTCATTTAACTCTCAAACGATTTCCGTAAATGGAAAGTCGGTGAATGTGTTTGGGCGGTTGTCATGGATACCGAAATACTAAAAACTTGATTTCCACCAATGACGATTGATTCAGATTGCGTCAAAGTATCAGTAGGCTCCATCAGGACCGATAATGTTTTATAAGGCACTTACGATCAGCATAGCAAATTCCGCGGCGAGAAATAAAACTGTTCCAAGTTACACGCAAATTTATTACGTCTGATAATAAAATTGCAACAACAGCTTCAAACTAACTTTTTTTTTGGTTTTGTTTGAGTGTGAAATCAAAATTTAATTATAATTTTTTTTTATATATAATAAAATGGATATTAAAGTTAGTTGAAGAATTTCTAATACTGTTCCTGTTTTCTTTTTTAAAAAAAATGAATTTGTTTAATTTTTTTTTTCAACTGTGAAGATCAATCGAAAGAAAGGTTTCCTTACTGTATATCGACCGAATCATTTCAGTTATAGCATACAATACACGCATGTCAAAAAGTTAAACTATTCAATACAAAGAATAAAATTTTCAGCGAGCGTTTTATGTAATAAGAATAATCTTTTTTTTTTTTTTTTTTTTGTTACGCGTTTTGAAATTCTGATATATTTTATTCTTATTATTGAGAGCCATATTCAAATATTTTATGAATATTGAGGGGTATAAAAAATGCTACGTTTTATCGAATACAGCCTATAACTACCGCAGATTTCAAAATGCGTAACCTGTTAAATGTCAATACAACCAAATGAGCATGTCAAAAGGTCATACACTGTACATGTACACAGCATACAAATATTATACAATAGTAGTTATTGTATGTGTACGGTATACAATTGACATTAAAATGGATAGTGAAATTTACTAGCCACTTTTTTTTATTATTATTGGCTTTTTATAGGGATTTTTTTAAACAAGTTTTAAGAAAATATTTTGCTAGCTCAAATAATACCGGGACTTTAAGCCTGCTGAGCCAAATAAAGAACTCCAAACGCATCCAGTTTGTTAAATGGGGGCAGCAGGTGGAAAGTGTCGTCTATTTATGATTTCAGGGAGAAAATATTTTTTCTGGAATCAATAATTATTATTGTTTGTATTTAGTTCCTCGATTAGTCTGGTTCCAAACAGACTGGGATTTTGGCGGAACCGGTTACCCGGACTGAGCGAGGTATTCCTGTTTTCTGTCAAAGAAAGGCAGGTAATTATTGTTTTCTTTATTCAATTAATACAAGTACAGTAGCCGTAAAAGCCAATTTTCCTTTAAATAAATTTTAATCTAAGCAATAAAAGTTTAGGCAAAATCTTTCCTTTAATATTCCGTTTAATATTAAAATTAGAATAGTGTTTATTATAAAGTTTGGTTAACTACTGCGATATCCGTTTAGATTTTTTTAAAAATATGAATTTATTAATTACCGATTAGCATATCCATAAAATATTTTTATCAAGTACAATAATTTCTAGTTTAAAAAATACGCGGTAGTTTACTGCCTAATATTGTATTTTATAAAAATTGCAAGGGTTGATTTGGTTGCGAAAAATACGTAAGCTATTATTTATTCTATAAAAAATATTTTTTAATCAAGTCGAAAACATAATAGTTATCAAGTACATTTTCCTCACTTTTCACAATCTTGACATCACTTCCGCAATGCTATCGTTTACGCATAAATTACATTCCATGGCGAAAGAAAGAAAAGATAGAAGAAAAAGAAAAAAAAAAAGTGTTTGTTAACAGCGATAAAATTAGGTTGTTTCCTATCGAGACGTGGTTCGTGACGTCGTTTTAAAATTATGACACGTTTTGCTAGGAAAAGTTGGCCGGGGTTTTAAGAAGAAGATATTGGAAATTACAACGCCGAACGCGCGCGACTAAAAGTCAAACTCTCGCAAAGTTGAACGCAATTCGTAACCCATGAATAGAGAGCCAAAGAAATTGCGAGGGTTGTTAATATTTCAAACTCCCTGAATAGAACATTTTTATCTCGTGTTTAATTAAGAAAATTATCTTTGCTTTCTCTCGGTCTTCGTCTGATAAATTGGTGTTTTTGAATCGTGCTTCCGTTTATCTGCGTGTGTGTGTGTGGCTTGGAGTGAGAATCACTTGGCAAAAATCAACGGCAATCACAATGAAAGCTTTGTATTCGACGGTCTTTCTTTTTTTTTTTTCTCTCTCTCTCTCTCTCTCTCTCTCTCTCTCTCTCTCTCTCTCTCTCTCTCTCTCTCTCTCTCTCTTTTTATTTTTTTATTTTTCGTTTGTTGAGTGAAGGAGTTGGTCGCTACGGTAAACTACTCGTTCAATTATAGAGACTTTTTCTCCGAGCAATTCCTTCCCAAAAAAAAAGTTTAATAACATCTAAGTAACAATTATTAAGAGAAGAAAGCTATTTGCGATTTTTCTCAATCGAAAGAGTGGAGTTAACAAAAGCGTAAAAAGAAAAAAATTAATGACAAGAGCGTAATTTCAAATACGTGTAAACAATGTACGTGTACAGTACTGTACTGTACTTGGAAAGTATAAAAAATTCTAATAATGCAACTTGATATTGAGATCTTAAAAGCTCTTATTTGGGTAAACAATTTTTGCTGCTGCATTAAAGATCAATTAGGTTATTATAGAATTTTTTTTTTAATTTTTTTTTATTTTAAGAAAAACGGTTTTTTTAAAAAGTTTTATAAATCGTAAACAATATTTTAATTGTTACGGGATTATTTTTGTTTTAAGAATATAAAAGTATTGTTAATAGTAAACATTCAATCTTGCGTGTAAAATAATATGCGCAAGCGGTTGAACTCAATTTTATATGTTCAGAGCATTTTTAAATTTACATTATTAAATCGGAAATATATCCTTACTAGTAGTATACTGTATGGAATTTTAATGACATCATAAGCATAAGAAGACCAGACAAAAAAGTTTAACCGCAAACTCTCAAATAATAATTATAACTTGAAAATTAATTTCAACCGATGTTCAAATGCCGCAACGTTATTAAAAAATATAAATTTTATTTAAAAAAAAAAAAAAAAAAAGATTAAATTGTTTAACTTATAAAATTTTACGCTTCGGCTGATGTTATTCTAAACTGGATTAATTCTCCTCGCTCTTCTCAATTTGAATAAATTTTAGGTTAGCTGCTTATAAGTATAATTTTGTTAAAATAGACGCTAACATATTTTACAAAAGAATTTTGCAATGTCATTTTTATGTTTAGCACCGGAGTTAAATTTATTGAACTTGACGTGAGACAAATTTAAAAAATGTATAACGGTATGCAGAATAAAGAAATAAACAAATACGTAGTTTTTTTTTATAGAACTAATTGAATTGACATCTGTTACCATGAATCTAAAAAAAACAAAACAATATTTTTTAAAATAATATTGTCAAAGTTAAATTTTTTTTAAACGCGTGTCTTTAAAATATTTTTTGGGAAAATAGGACTACCGGTAACTATTTTAGACGGTGTTTTCTTCCTAATAATTATTAAAATCTGTAGTTTTATACATTTTGTCAATAATTTTTTTGTTCTTTAATTGTAACTGACATTTAAACTATAAAGCAAGTTAAAAAAAATTTAATTTTAATTATTATTTTTTTTAGTTTATTTTTTATATACCAAGTTTGTAAAAAGTGTAATGGGTAAACTATGAGTTTCTAAGTGTCCTAGTTTTCTTCTAAACATTTCGAAATAAAAAAAAAAATAATAATAAAACATGAAATTATTTTTTGATAACAAGCAGATGTTGAAGTACTGTAATAGTTTGGAGGCAAAATAATTTGGAAAATATCTCTATGGCAACATTTTTTTTTTTTTTCTTCTACCGAGGTTGTTGTTCTTTTTTTTTTCTTCTTCTTTTTCGTTTAAGTTTTCATAGTCACGGAGAAGAAATGGAAGAAGAAGCTAGAAAGTAAAAATAATAGCAGCGCCGAAATTAATGGCTCGTTTCTATTTAAGCCGTTAAACATTCACTCGCAGAAAAAGTAAACATCTGAATGTGACAGAACATTATCACGATAATAGGAAAGACTATTTCGTACCGCAACACTAGTTTTACATACAAACAAACATTTGAATAATTTAATCGCACGTAAAATGCATACCATTCTTTGATAAATAATAATTAACAATTTAAAAAAAAAAGTTTTTTTAAGTCAATTTTAAGTCAATTTTTGTCCCTGTCAAAATCCACCCATGTAAGTTGATTTTCAATAATAAAACTTTTTGGCGGGGGAAAACGCCCCCGCCATATAGTTCATTCCATGTACTATATTAATTGAGCTAGGAATTAAAAAGGGGAACCTTGAAGCTACATATGATAGGTTCGCAGTTTTCAGCATAAATGTACTGACGAAGTTTATATTTTTTTGCTGAATTTAAAAATTTGTTTTTCGGCTACAGATTCTTTTCAAAGAATGAAAATATTGTATTTTGGTTTTTTTTTTTTTTTTTTGAAAACAATTACGAAATTTATACCTGACAACCACGTTTTATTTAATGAAAATACTACGTTCCTGGCAGTAATGGATTTACGAGTATCAATGACTGGAACCGTCGTTAAAAACTAATGGATAAAAAATAATGCATCTTTTGAAAAATTTCTTTTTACAACAATTATTTATTTCTAAATTTTCTTTACCGGTAATTGTTTTGTATTTTTCGGAAGTTAAATTACAAAATACCGTAGTAAATGTAAGACGTTTTTGAAGTTGTTTACCGAAAATGCTTTTGGCTTTTAAAAAATAATTGTTTGCTTGGTTGTAAGAATTGCTTTTATCACCTTTTTACTTTGCAGTACAATAATTATAAAATTGATGATATTGTTTATTCACCAGGGTTGAGTACTACGATGCAACTTCTCGTAAACGTAACATTATTAATAATAGTACTTGTTGTTGCAGCAATATATAAATAAATTGCGGGTTTGTCAATATATTCCGATTAGAAAAACGGTTATTCCAAATGGGTTACGATAATAGAACAATTATAAATACGATAATTAATACATGTAATTGGCAAATAACGTAGTAAAAGCACTTAAAAATACTTTTATTTCAATAAGCTGACACTGATTCGTAAATTTACAATGGAGAAAGCCGCGGAGTTTAGTTTGCCAATATTATTGCGCGTATTAAAAAAAAAAAATGCGCGTAATTGTTTTTTTTTTTTTAATTATTAGAAAGTTAAGTACTGCACCGTTTTCTGGAATTAATTTAATCTGAAGTAATTAAAAAATATTTTTAACGATGGAGATCTTAATTGCGTTTTTCTTTTTTTTTCCTTCAAATTTTAGAGTTTTATTTTCATTTGTTTTACCAATTACCTACTAGGATTAATTGTACATTCTTCTCTTTCGAATACTTGTACGTTAATCTCTCAGTCGTTCGGTTACTTTCAATTGCACTTTTATTCCGTCGAGTGTTTGCCACTGTTTTGAATATATTGGCATCGATAAGCCCGAGTCTGAAATTGAATTGAAAGCGTTAACCTTTTCCCGATACAATTGAATAATGAGCGACGATCTACTAACCTCCTAGTGTCTACCAAGATATTATACGGTTTGAGTGCTGTTAATTTTATGAAACAAGATTTAATTAGAAACGAAAGCAGTGGGTATGTATATGATATATATATTTTGAGCAACGATAATGGAATAAGTAATGGCGAAACGAGTTCAGCCGAGTTTACTTACCGTCTGACAGATTTTTCGAAAGACTAATTATCGAAGCTTCTGATGTAACACAAACTGGATTCACCACGCACTAAAAATGTTGATACAAATTATTATTGGGGGGGCTACGTTATTTTCACACAAAACAAAAGTTAAGATATATTATATTTACTATTAGTCTAGCTCCGACGTCAGCGATGTTTAAAATGCACCCCTCCGTTTCCTTTAAATGTTTGCGCGTTATCTCGCACATTTCGTACGGAATTCTAAGTGGGGAAAAGAAAAGAAAAAAAGAGATTTATGATTCTATAAAATTTACTTATGGTCAACTGAATTATCATATTATTTTGTTAATCGGTAACAAAATTTTTTTTATTTTTTATCTACGTGAAAATATAGGTTCTGAGGTGTTCGAGAAAAGATACTTAAAAAACTTTTGCCAGTTATTTGAAAAATAGCAAAGATTAAAATGTAAAAATTGTGCTATTTTACGGAGCAAAGTAGTAGCAAAGCAAAGAGATTATACCAATCGAGATTTTGATTTTTTAAAAAAAATATATGCACATGCGCAATGCTTATAAAAACGCTTTCTTTTAACTTTTTTGGTTTACATTGATTTATAAATAAGGAGGGATTAACAGCCAAGTGCATTAATTTATATTTCAACACTGAATACATTGGCAATTCTTATTATAGACGTATAAATTAATTGTCAATAATGTAAACATGTTTATTAAGCGTTAGCGCTGGCTTTAAGAATGAATTTTTTAGTAATTAATATTAAGGTCAGTTAAACATGAAGAAATAAATTGCTATTTTAATTTAAATATTATAAAAGTCGATAGATAAATCAGGCAATACAATCTCTTTAGAAATGCTTGCGAATGTTATTTTTTTTTTATCGTTTCGTTTTCAAAACAATTTCATTATTTAAAAAAAAAAATTTGATCAAACAATTTTTAGTCATTAGGGAAAATGTAATACTATATTTTATCGTCATGGTTACGTAGAAATGTAGATTTTTTTTTTATTTTTTTAAGATTACAAAAAATTAATTTACGAAAAAAAAAAATATTGCATGAAAGTTTGTGCTGTATATTGTTGTTGGGGTAGAAATTGATTTCATTTTCAATCAGATTAAACAGCCAAAAGTAAATGAAGCAAGTTCTACATGTCTAATAAAGAATGTTTTACAGCCGACATAAAATTCTTTGCACTTGTTTTAAAGAGCTATAAAATTCGTATTAACAGGGTCTAAATGATAAAAGGATGCGTATTCTAACTATTTTTTCTTAAAAAAAAAAAAAAAAAAAGATAATTTAAAAGTAAAAAAATCTTGTTAAACGTTTTAAGACCTAACTACTTAAAAGTTGTTTCAAAAGTTCTAGCTGTATATTTACTAGTATAGAATATTTTATTTTTTTGTTAAAAAATTTCCTGTTCAGTGATTGTTGCTAAACAAAGATTATAATTATTATTGCATAGGCTCGTTAAAGCTGGATTTGAAAATAAAATCAAGTGTTGTAAATTGGTAATACTTAAATAACGCCGTGAACATCTTGTTGCTTGTCACTCCGGAGTGATCGTCGTCGCTGGGCGGGAACACAACTCCCGCGTAATTGATCTTTATTAAAATAAAAACGAAAATAAAACTCAATAGAAGCAAAATTCTAAGCGGTTTTATACACAGTATGTGATTAAATTTAATACCAAAATATCCAAACGCCCAAACGTTTTTAAAGTCCGCTCGACCAATTTTTCCCGAACCTTGGGGTATGTTAAATCTCCGACATGTATGAGAGGCTACCGAAAATAATATATATATATTTTTTTTTTTTTGAACAAAATTACGGCATTCTTATAAAAATGTTGATGAAATCGACCATGCAGTCTGCTGAGATTTTTGAAAGCGAATTTCTAAGCTTGCCTTTTGAATGTGATATTCAGTCGATAGTCGAGCGCATTTTTCGGCTACGGCTTTCAAATCTTTGTTGTTGACATCGCTCAGTGACAGTATAACCCCTTTTGAAGCTAGAATTTGAGCCACCGTTTTTCCCACACTGCGCGAACTACCTGATATGGGGTTATTAAAAAAAAAATCACCCCATAAAAATATTAATGGTGAAAATACGCGTTAATTGAATTAATTACCTGTTACGATGGCTACTTTCCCTCTTAGCTGCGAATTATACGCCATTCAATTCCAATCGTGGAAAATTTATTAAACTACGCGCGATTGAACGACCGAGTTTATTCATCTGCCGTCCGGATATTTGCAACCGGTATGAACTTCCCGGTAGATTTTCTAGATTTCGGCTAATCGATGTCGAGACTTTTCACGAAAGTAAACCCGGATGGCAGCTTTTTTTTTTTTAGAGGTTATATAATTTAAATAATATGATGTTTTGCTAAGTAAACTTGGCGGATAAATTAATCAAAACAGGCGCAGCTCCAGAATTTTTTTTTAAAAAAACTAGTATGGAATATTTATTTACAATGTTTAACGCTTTTATTAACTTGTAATTGTAGAAATAAGCGGTTTCACTCTCCTCCAAGGCTGCTACTATTACGTAATTACTAAAAAAAAAAGGAAGGAGCTGCCAAATAAATCATCGACTTATAATTATTATTATTTTGTTATATCAACAAAATAAAGCGAGATTAAAGTTTTATTCCCATTAGAAGAATGGGATCAAATTTCCTCAAGAAAGAAGGTTGGTAAATACAGTGGCAATAATTATTAATCATCTGCGCAGCGGATCTACCATTTTTTTTAAATCGCTTTTTAGTAGCATTTGCTTCGATTAAAAATTGGTTTAAGAAACCAGGATGTTCGTTAAAAGAGATTTAATGGTGGTTGTGATGTGTTGGGGGGTTATTAATAGTCGAAAGAGTTTAAGAACATTTTACCCTATAATTATTATATCAGTGCGAATTTCGCAACTTTTTTTTGTTAGCTATGTTATTAAAATATTGATGATATTATATATCGCGCACACACAAGCAACAAAAGTGACACATCTTGAAAAAGTTGGTTTAAAACAAGATTTTAATTTTTATTTATTTATTTATTTGCGAAACTGAGGGACCAAAAGTAAAAGGTAGGGGGTTAGATGCACGCGTTATTTCTTCTTTAATTTTTGCATGATTTTTATAATATTTTATGTCAAATAAAAATTGTTACGGTAAAGAGGCAAAAAATTTACTTTACAAAATGACAACAACCGAGCAAAAATATGGAAACAACTTTTTTTTAAAGATGTGTCATTTTTGTTGCTCGTGCATTTGTTTGTCAATTAGTACTTTTTATTTTCAAAACGGTGCGTGAAAAGGATTTGAGTTAACCAGCTATCAGCGTTTTTTTTTTTTTTTTTTTTAATTTTGTTCGATTGTGCAATTGAAGAGTGCGAATGGAAAGTTCATTTTCGCGATACACTAATTTTCTTGCATTCGAATTGAATTAATGCGTAATTTTTTTAATTATTATAAAGCGTTCGCGCAACACGCAAATAGTTTTCATTTTCTCGCTTCGACGTTTAATTTGTATAAATTTTCGAGGAATTGCGGTTGAGAGATGGTAATTTACTCATTTGCGCAAATTATAATATCGAAATCAACGCGCGTACATTTTCAGACGAACATTTCAGTTGCCGAATACGATGTATACGAAATGCCGTATAGAAAGTAAGAAAGAACGCCATTAGAGATCGAAAAAATCATTTTCTACTTCATTTGACTATCAAATTAAAAGATTTAAATAACGCAAAAGTTTTCG